>CAUYRT010070947.1:0-17921 GCA_963574885.1 Lepilemur ruficaudatus
AAAACGAAAAATGCATGAATGCTTTGGTGAGAGTCCCAAAGTTAGACTTGAATCTGAATTCAATTTAGGCTAGGCGAAAACAGTTTTCTGATTCTAGAAAAGTAGCTTCAAAGAGTCCATGGACTTCTCTTTCTTCACTGAAGAATTATATTCCTATGTTGCTACTTTGTATCTTCCTACTGGGTTGACATTCTTTACTTCCCTGCATCCTGTCAGAGAAACCTCATTTACCACCGCATTTCCAATCATGGTAACCATCTGAGCTTGGATGAGGATGCGTCCTCCTTTTCCCTAACCCACTGCCCTCAAGTTGTTTCCTAGTCAAAGCTCGTTAAGTGTGGCCATGGGGGGAAGGCGCTGAATGAGCGCCTCACAGAGTATTAAATGCTGTGAGTTCCAAGGAAGAACAACTTCCATATAAACAATCAGTGCACTTTTGTGTAATGCTTATTTTATTCCCATTTAATTAATGCAATTACTACTATTGCTTCTAGTAATTAATTTAATTTTGATTAACAATAGAAAAGAAGACTAGACCTATTTTCCCTTGAAGTCAGAGAGAGCTTAAAAAATGGTTGGCCAGGAGGTGTTAAGTGTTTCGTGAGTGTGAGACTTCTGGCAAAACCCCATCTCACCATTCAAGTGTTCTCTTTGTCAAGGGTTGCCGACATGGGAATGGATTTTGACTGGTTTTCCGTAAGTATTTTACTCTACCGACATCCATCTCTTGATTTACAAACTACATATCTAATTTAAATAGCACACTTTCCCCCCTGACAACAGAGTTGGCAGAGTAATCATGAATGTTTATAAGTCATAATTACTCTGCATTTTGGGGTAAACTGTAATTTATACAAACAGTTGCACTTCAAGTTGGTCCTAGGAAAAATGGTAAAATGGTCCAAAAAATTATCTTGTGCATATGTCCTATGTACTGCTGTTTGTATTTTTTATAGGGTAGACTCCCAGGAGTGAGATTTTTGGGTGAAAGGGTATGTAGAATCTTTATTTTAATTGATTTTACCAGATTGCTCTCCAAGAAGATATTAGTCTAGCAATGTGTAACTGTTATGTTTTTCTTGCCACCCTGCCAATAAGAGATGCTATCTGGTTGTTTTTTTTTTTTTTTTTTGAGACAGAGTCTCACTCTGTTGCCTGGGCTAGAGTGCCGTGGCGTCAGCCTAGCTCAGAGCAACCTCAAACTCCTGGGATCAAGCGATCCTCCTGCCTCAGCCTCCCGAGTAGCTGGGACTACAGGCATGCGCCACCATGCCCGGATAATTTTTTCTATATATTTTTAGTTGTCCAGATAATTTCTTTCTATTTTTAGTAAAGACAGGGTCTTGCTCTTGCTCAGGCTGGTCTCAAACTCCTGACCTCAAACGATCCTCCTTCCTCAGTCTCCCAGAGTGCTAGGATTATAGGTGTGAGCCACCGCTCCCGGCCTGAGATGCTGTTTTTAAAAGGTTATCAGTGCAGTAATATACAAAGTTATATTGTGGACTTGATTTGCATTTTTTGACTATTAGTAAATTTGAGCATATTTGCACTTTTCTTCAAACCTTCTACAACTTGTAACCATTCAAGTTCTTTCCTTTTTCGTCCCTTACAACCTAGAACAACTAGACATACTATTTTAAACACAAATTATTTTCCATAATTAAAAAACACATCCATTATCAAAATATATGAATATACAAATATATTTCTTTGCCACCATATACCTCAATCACTCAGATTAATTACAAATTTTAACTGAAGTAATTAACTTTGAGGTACATTTTCTACTTTTTCACTTTCTGTGACTCCTATATTCAGATGTTGTAAGGACTAATCCTCTAATTTTCTTATCTCTCCACTGCCCCAATTTTCATGTCTGTACCTTTTTGCTCCATTTGCTAGTAGCCCCTAAACTTTATAAACCATTCCTTCTTTTGAATTTTTCATTTCTGATTTCATATTCTTAATTTCAAAGAACTTTTTGTTCTCTGAATGCTTCCTTTTTATGCTATTCTATTCTCGTGTCACAGATGCAATGTCTTCTCTTAAATTTAAAAGTATGTATATTTTAAAAAGTATTTTTTTTACCCTCGGCCGTCTCTCTACATTGTTCTTTTTGGTCTCTATCTCCCATGTTACAACGATTCCTTGGGTGTCTGGTCATCCTTGATTGCCTTTATTTAAGAGCGAGGAGCTAAGATGCTAGCTGGAAGCTCCGAGTGCACTGGGTGGGCTTGTGGAGTGTAGGGTAATCCTACCGTTCAGATTTGTGGGGAGCGCTCCATCCCCACCCCCACCCCACACATCAACGTGTTTAGATTTGTCGTCCTGTCAGATTCTCTGAGAAGAATCTTCAGTCTCCTGCCTGGAGGGTGAGGGCTTGACCGTCAGCACTGTGGATGCTGGGGAGGGCGGAAAGACACTGGTACTTTCGCTTTAATCCTCCCATGTCCAGCCAAACTGCCTGTGTTGGAACCCTGGCTCTGCCATTTCCTGATGTTGTGACTATGGATCCGTCACTAAAATCACTTAGTCCCTCAGTTTCCTCCTTGGTGAAATGGAGCTAACACTAGTACCATCCTGGTAGGAATTTTGTGAGGGTTAAATTAGTTACTTTACGAAAAATACTTCAAACAGCACCTGTGAGTTTATTAACACTTTTATATATGTTCTCAGATATTATATCATTATTCACTTATATATACTGTCAAGATATATTTATACATCTATATGTGCATGCATATATATTATCTATCTATCTTTCTCTCATTTCTTTTTCTTATTTTCACCTTCTTCTTTGCCTTGGATCTTCTGTTATGATTTATTCTGGCAGGTGATTTGTATATAGGATTCTTGGATTGTAGCCATTTCCTCTCAAAATTCTTTTTCTTCATGATTTCCATCTGTTTATATTTGTGCTTTGTGCTTTAAGATATTTATTCCATTGAATATTTTATACCACCACTTTGGGCCTAAATGTGGCTTTCCTTTCCTACAACTCACCTCATGCAATATTAGTTGGAAGATTATAATTTTTAGTTCCAGATTGTTTTTGGACCTGAATTTGGACTTCCTTCATTGTTTTCCCTTAGGCATTCTCCTCCATCTCTGTTTCTCTTGGCATGCGCTAAATCTGAACAATCTGACTGATTTATCTCTCTCTGACTGCTTAGCCTCGTTATACGTGTGTCTATTGTGTGTGTGTGTATGTGTGTGTGCACTCATTGTGACACAGTGCTGCCTGTTGGGGGTCTCCAAATGGTGGCAGCCAAGTCTCATGGGAAGGCAGAGGAGACACAGGCAGGCTGTCAACCCATTGCTGAGACACCTGAAGGAAAAGCATCTTTCCTTTTCTCTTATGTTTTTCCCAGCCTCAAGGTCAGGGAGGTTTAGTTCACCCCTTGGAGGACAGGATTTCCCTGGGGGTTTATAGATCCCTGCAGGCCAAGTTGGGCTCAGTGCGTGTCTCCAGGTCCTCTCAACTCAGTGGGGAGAACGCCTTGCACCAGTTCTCTCCTCTGCAACTCCCGCAGAGCCCAGGGCCTTCCTTGCCTCTAACTGCTTGCTGCCTCTCATATGTGTGAGCAGAGGAGACAAACAGGTCGGAGTTGGCAGTGGAAGGGAAGGGAGTGCTGAGTACTGGCTCCCTGAAAAGACCCCTGAAATCTCAAAATGTTGATAAAGCAAAGCAGAGTCTAAGTAGCTTCTTGGGGCCAGGAGGGCAAAGGTGGCATATTTATGGGGGTCTGGATTAAAGTGGGTGTTTCAATTGTGGCAGGGGTCGATTGGGATTGGGCAAATCATGTTATATAGTTCAGGACTGGGGGCACAATGAGACTTGTAAAACCAGTCATGAAACATAAATAATCATTTGGCTGGGCACAGTGGCTCACACCTGTAATACTAGCACCCTGGGAGGCTCAGGTGGGATGACTGTTTGAGCTCAGGTGTTCAAGACCAGCCTGAGCAAAAGCGAGACCCTGTCTCTACTAAAAATAGAAAGAATTAGCAGGGCATGGTGGTGCATGCCTGTAGTCCGAGCTACTTGGGAGGCTGAGGCAGGAGGATAGCTTGAGCCCAGGAGGTGGAGATTGCAGTGAGCTATGATGATGCCACTGTCTCCAGGCGACAAAAGTGAGACTCTGTCTCAAAACAAACAAATGACCCAAAAAACAACAACAAAAAACACCCCCCACAGTCATTTGATGAGCTTAGTTGAGAGATCTATTGTTCTTAGAAGGGGGTATTTACTCCAGTGAAGACTAGTGCATAGTCTAATGTTTGGATAGAGAAGTCTGTGGGAATTTCCTGAAACACTCTTTCTGATCAAGAGTTTCCTGGAATAGTAAAGTGATACTAATGCAGACAGTGAGCTGTGTGGTTGTCTGTAGTTTCAATGTTTAGAATTCAAGGTGAAACAATATCCCTTCATGCACCCCTGTTGCCAAGCAGGGCCTCCACAGGAGCATCTTCTACTTTGTTCTTTTAAGGTTGATATTTCTGACTTTTGGTTGCACACAGAGCAATGATGCTGTTGAAAGGAATTCCAGGCCAGATTTCGGGGAGAGATTGCCCCATAACAGACAAACGCAGAATGGATTTAGAGACAGGGAAGGCTTTTGGGGAATCTTCACTTGATCTCTGGTACTTCTGAGCAGGAAGACAAGTTGGGAGACTTGCTAAGGAGACAGGGATTGGCTAATCGATTAAATATTTAAAGGCATATGTGTACCATGGAGGCCCTGATTGGCCAGTCAGAAAATCTTAAGAGTCTAAGAACTACGGGATCCTGTTGGCTTTACTTAATCCAATAAAAAATACGATGCTGTTTTATCAAAGGACTCTAAGATTTTTTAAAAACCATTCATTTTCATGTAATGCCTACTTCAGCATCAATTACTGGGTCTGTCCAGTTTTGCTCACGTGGTTCTGGTCTGCACTGGGCAAGGACATTTGGTAAGGTGGAGCATGGTTGGTTTGCAGAGCAGGGTCTCTGGTTTTCTCTGGAGGCATCATTCCGGCCCAAATCTGGGGGGCCTTCTCATTGACCTATATTTGGAAGTTAATTTTACAAAATAAAACAAAAAAGTTTTATTCTGGTTTTTAAAAATCAAAAGCAAAGTGAAGATGGAAACCTGAATGACAACAAATAATGGAAATAATCATAACAATAACTCTCAGAGACTAAATGGTGTAGACCAGGCCCAGTATTAATGGGAAATTTCCACATCATTCCATCCTCTTGGTTTTTTTTTTTTTCTGAGGCAAAGTCTTGCTCTCACCCAGGCTGGAGTGCAGTGGCCTGATCATAGTGCACTGTAACCACGAACTCCTGGGCTCAAACAATCCTTCTGCCTCAGCCTCCCAAGTAGCTGGGACTATAGGTGTGTGCCACCATACCCTACCCAGCTACACATTCCATCCTCTTGAGCTTAAAGATTTTAGTCAAAGTGAATCACCCAAGTTTACCTTAGATAAAAGGTGGGCATGGAGAGGGTTGGTCAGGAAACTTTTCTTTTTCATTTCAAAATATTAAGAGAGTACAAACATTTTTGTTACATGGATAGCTTTATAATGCTTGAGTCAGGGCTGTTAGTGTGCCATTGCCCAAATAGTGCTCATTGTACCTGGTAGGTAGGTTTTTACCCCTCCCCCTTTCTTGATTTCCAGTGACTTTTACTTCCCTCTATGCCCATGTGTGCCCATCGATTAGTTCCAAATTATGAGAGAGACTACGTGGTGTTTGTTTTTCTGTTCCTGAGATACTTCACTTAGGATAATGGTCTCCAGTTCCATCCATATTGCTGCAAAGGACACTAATTCATTTCTTTTTGTGGCTGAGTAGTGCTCCATGGTACACATATGCCATATTTTGTCAATACACTCATGAATTGATGGGCACTTAGGTTGATTCCACATCTTTGTGATTGTGAATTGTGCTGCAATAAACATTCGAGGTGTCTTTTTGATAAAATGACTTCTTTCCCTTTGGGTAGATGCCCAGTGGTGGGGTTGCTGGATAAAATGGTAGGTCTATTTTTATTTCTTCAAAGAATCTCCATACTGTTTTCCATAGATGTTGTACTAATTTGCAGTCCCACCAACAGTGTAGAAGTGTACCTTTCTCTCTGCATTCATGCGAGCATCTATTGTTTCTTTCTTTCTTTTTTCTTTTTTTTTTTTTGAGACAGAGTCTCAATCTGTTGCCTGGGCTAGAGTGCTGTGGCTTCAGCCTAGCTCACAGCAACCTCAAACTCCTGGGCTCAAGCAATCCTTCTGCCTCAGCTTCCCAAGTAGCTAGGACTACAGGCATGTGCCACCATGCCCGGCTAATTTTTTCTATATATTTTTAGTTGTCCAGATAATTTCTTTCTATTTTTAGTAGAGACGGGTCTCGCTCTTGCTCAGGCTGGTTTCGAACTCTTGACCTTGAGCGATCCTCCCAGAGTGCTAGGATTACAGGCGTCAGCCACTGCACCCAGCCTATTTCTTGACTTTTATTTTTTATTTTTAAAAATTTTTTCTTTGAGACGGAGTCTTGCTCTCTTTCCCAGGCTAGAGTGAGTGCCGTGGCGTCAGCCTAGCTCACAGCAACCTCAGACTCCTGAGCTCAAGCGATCCTCCTGCCTCAGCCTCCCGAGTAGTAGCTGGGACTACACACATGTGCCACCATGCCCGGCTAATTTTTTTAAATATATTTTTAGTTGGCCAATTAATTTCCTTCTATTTTTAGTAGAGATGGGGTCTCACTCTTGCTCAGGCTGGTTTCGAACTCCTGACCTTGAGTGATTTGCCCGACTTGGCCTATTTCTTGACTTTTAAATAATAACCATTCCGACAGGGGCAAGATGATATCTCATTGTGTTTTTAATTTGCATTTCTTTCTGATAATTAATGATGTTGAGCATTTTTTCATATGATTATTGGAATGATATCTTCATTTGCAAAAGTTCTGTTCATATCTTTTGCCTGCTTTTTAATAGAGTTGTTTGTTCTTTTCTTGCTGATTTTGAGTTCTATATAGTGGCCAGAAAACTCTTGAGAGCCAGAGGAGGCCAGATTCTTCTCTTCATGGGGACTTGACCTTTGACTCAGAGGCCTCAGGAAATCTTGACTCTTTTTTCTAGTATTTGATCCTCGCTGATGCAAGCCATTTATTTATGTTTGCCCATTGGACAGCAGGGTGGTTCGGCTGTTTTCACATCTATAAAAGGCAGTGCAGAGAGCTCCCTTTGATGTGTCCTGCCTCTGTTGTGGCCTCCCAGCTAACTTGGTCCTCCCCATGTAGGGCTCTGGATCCTACTCCTAAAAGCTCTAATTTGAGGATCAGAGTCTGAAATAGCCCCAAAGGTACCCTGTTTAGCTCATCATTTAAATAGCTAAGCCCCTGCCACGATCATTTAAAACCCTCTCACCTTTCATTTAGCTAAGCAGTTCTTTTTTCAAATTCGGCTTGTTTGTGAGCACAACATTTCTTTTTCTTTATCCACTGTGATTCTGCATCTATAAAAAGCATTGATGGGAAGGAGAAAAGAGTGAAATCAACATAAAGGGCCTTAGGTGGGATTGCAGAGCTACCGGGGAGCTTAGCCATAATGGCTTCCAACGTCACCCCAAGTGCAGAGGGGCAGAGTGGTGGTCACAGTCATGGCATGGCCGTGAAACCTAACTCCAGGAATGACTAGCTTTTGGACATCCGGCAAGTTGCTTAACCTTTTTTTGCCTCAATTTCCCCATCTGTAAAATGAGGGTGATAACAGTTCTAACTCATAGACAGGGCTGGTTACATAAGTTGCAGAACCCCTCGTTCAAATTTCAATGAAATGAAAATGCTGACTGGGTTCCTTGTTCAGATTTCAAGGTGGCAGCAGCATAGCATTAAACCAAGTGTGGGACCCCTCTGAGCTTGGGCCCTGTGCCACTGTCCAGGATTTTGGCCCTGCTCATAGGGTTGTTGTGAGGACTAAATAAATTATTATATTTCAAGCCTTTAACATAGTTCCTGGCACATATGCAAATCTATGTGAATGTTCGTTAAATCTTAAAAATGACCATGGAGTAATCCGGGAACCAGAGAGTTTGTTGCCAGCTGGGGATGACACAGTGAATTGGTGGTAAAGACTCAGTCTGTTGTGTGGCTCCCTGCGTGGTTCATTTACAGGTATGCTACTGCTTTCTTCAGCCAAGTTCATTCATTCAATCAGCGTTTTTGGATGCTTTTCCATATTCCATGCACAACGGTAGACAATGGCAATGAGTAGTTCATGAGTCTTGCTTTTATTTGTTATTTGTTTTTTATTTATAGTACTGTAGTGTGCTAAAATAAACCCCAAGATATACTAATTCTGTCACTGAATAGACCATGAGATTGTGACCTTATTAAGTCATGTGAATTTAGAAGAGTTAAGTAAATGACATTGGGATTTTGACATCAAAATATGAAGAAAACTTAAAAGTATAAATATTTAAAAAATATAAATGATGGATGAGTTTTCTCATGTGTTAAAGCAGAGTATGATTTAGATGATCTGAAAGACACCTTCTAGCTCTAACATTGGTAATATAATCACATTGCCTCAATTCTTTCCTACTGCCTACGTAGTCACAAGTTAAAAGCTGTTAAAATGACTAGGTTTTTTCTTTGTTCTTAATGTACCCTTAAAGAAAATTATTAAAAATATCTCAGCTCAATGGCAGATAAAATTTTCTTAAAAGCCTTCCTTTAAAAAGCCCAAAGGGAGTACAAAATACTATCCCATCTGGATTCTGATTCATCTTCATTGACTTTTTCGTGGTAAAAAGGGAACGTCATTCTTGTTCATTGTGAATTTCAGAATCTAAATTTGCAAAGAAAATTCTAAAAGCATGCTAAATTAGGCTCTGCAGAGAGTGCTTTAAAAGTTTGAATATATAAATAATTTTACCATTCAGGGTGTGAATCAGCTCTAGTTAGTCCAGAAGGCTTTTTAAAGCAATACACTTTTTTCATGTTCAGGAATGATTTCCTGATGTATAAATAACTTCCATTTTCATGGTACTCAGACCATAAAGGCACCCACAGTACAGACTTGTCTAATTTGAATTGCTTGGATTAATTTGGCAGCCTGTGAAATATCACATTGCTGTAGTCGTGCTCACCTTGAATAAGTCTTTATGTTGTGTAAGAATGCATACTCTTATCTCAAACACAAAAGCACCTATGAAATCTGTGTTAACTCTTGATATGTTTCTTCTATTTAATATAACATAATTAATAGACCTATAAATGATAAAATCTGAGATCCTAAAATCTCAAAAGAAGATAATCTCCTGTCCTTCACTGGAATTTTTCCGTTCCAGGAAAATGTCATTTTCTATTTGCGGACTCTTCTAGGAAATCTTCTTCATTCCTATTTAGCCAAAGCGGTGATGGAAAGCTGTTTCTTCTCTGATGGACTTAACAATGCTATTTTTGTATCTCATTTGAGAGTCTGGGCAGCCATTCATTCGTGGTTAATACTGTAATTCTTAAAATGTATTTTTAAGAGGTGGATAGAAATATCTGAAGCTCCATTTTAGTTTAAATGCTATCACTGCTCAAGCACACACAAAACTGTCAGCAAAATGCTGTTTGTGTTGGGCAACTCCTGTGAGTTGAAAGTAGCTAAGCTAAAAAAAGGGAAATCGACAGGTGTCTTATTGGGTCTTAGCTATTAGTCATTTTTGTATCTGCACAAGTAATTGACACTCCGCTTCTAAACAAGGACTGTGCATTTGCATGCTTTCAGGAAGAAGTCCTGGTGGGTGATTCTAATCCACTATTTTAGGATGTGATGGCTTAATTTGAAAAATGTTTTTACGAACAAAACATGATCTCTTTCTTGTCACTTTTCTGGATGTCCTCAGGTTTCATAGTATAATCAGGGACTGAATGGATTTTGCTCGAGTACCAAATATCTGATGACTAAATGGGTTTGGCAATAAAGTTCAGGGTTGTATTGGTAACAGGCTTCAACAGGAGAAAGAAGAGGGATTATCTTCATTCTATTCTTTTCTTGACAATTGCTGTAAAGTGTATTTTTGGTTTATTACAAACCAATTGACTCTTTACTGAATCATAACCAGGGAAGAAATTCTGTGGATAATTTTTTTTTTTCATTCGGGGGCTGGCTCCACCTCCTCAAAATTAAAGAATTTAGAATTGTAAGGAACTTTAGAGAGTGCTAATTTTAAATCTCTCCCTTACAGATGAGGAAATTGAGGCCCAGAGATGTGAAGTGACAATCTCAATGTGACTCAAAGAGTTAGAGACAGAACCAAGATGAAAGGATACCATGCCATTCATGATGCCACTCATGAAACTAGAGTCCTCTTTCTTGTATCTTCGTGTTGATGACTTTTTCCGCTAAAAGGTGAATGGCTAAGGTGTCCCCACCCCACTACACCTCCACATCATTTTACTTTTGATTCTACCTCTGAAAACATTGAATATATCGAAATTGATAATCAAATGGAAAAGTTTAACTTGGTGACCTCATTAAAAGAATACTGCCACCACTGCCACCACCGTCACCACCATGTTTTCCTACCAGCAGTTTCTCATTCAGGTGATTGCTGCAGCTTTCTACGTCATTGGTCTTTGTGACGCTATTCAGGAATAGTGTCACACCCCCAAAGTGATTGTACCCTTTGGGTAGCCTCTGTTGTCACCCCACAACCAAGTTTGAGTTCAGACACTCTGCTTCTTTACATCTCCAAAGCACACAACTCCAGAATCATCGGAGAACGATGTGGATTTTAATGAATGTTTCATGGGGATGTGGGGAGGACAGTTCCGTTATACGCCATTATCTTTTGGGACACTCCCCTTTGGCATTTCAAGCTTCTTTTCTCTCCCTGTCCCCTTTCTCAGCTTCCTTTGCCTCACACAGCTTTTAAAATCCCCACTGTTTTCTGTAGCCACCCAGCTCCACCCTGAAAAATATACACCCCTTAGCAAAACAACAGCCTGTGGGAAACAATGAGCATGCATGTTCCCCAGACATGCCTTTTGGGCCCAGGAGTGTCTCAGTTCATTTGGCCATACCTGTGGCTTTGGGCTATTAATTCTTCACAAAAACAGACCTAAAGATAAAAGGTTAGCTTGGATCTAAGTCTGGCAGTAGACAAAATTAGAGCTATTGACAGAGTAAACTGGCATCTCAACTTTTCTCCTTGTGTCCTTGGCTTTTATGGGTGCCTTCCCTGCTGTGCACTTGCATCCCAGGTTCAATTAGTTCCAGAAATAATTACTGAGCCTCTGCTATGGACCAGGCACTGAGCATGTGTCTTTTCTCTAGTAGTTGAATTGAGCGTGAGAGATGGGGTGGTCCAGCTGCGAAGAGATGGAAGCAACATGTGTGCTCCTGAGTGCTTTGGCGTGAGCATGAACAAAGGGCTGTGGGAGGACAGAGGTTGGAATGGTTGCACAGAGGAGGTGACAGCAGTGAGGGTGAGGGCCTTGATCTGCAAAGACACCAAACTGGCACTGAAGCTATAGTGTCTGAGGACATGAGAGAAGTTCGCTGTGGCCCCATTGTTGGGAGGGAGGGCACGAGATGAGCACGGAGAAGAGGACAGGTATGAAGGGCTCTGAATGCTAAACTAAAGGCATTATCATTAAAGAGTTAAATAGTTCTGCAGCATGTGTTACAAAATGCCCAGCAGGGCTCAGCCCTCCTCCTTCCCACCTTCCCCATTCCAGAAGTAACCACTGGCTAGGTGGTCGTGCTGGTCTTTACCTCTCACTTCCATGACACGTGTCTGCACGGCCATTTCTTGCTTTTGTCAGTCTGGGCCATTGTCTATTGGCTTCCCCCCCATGGAGGAGGAGGATTTGGCTTTCATTTCCTTGTATCTCCACACCACCTCCTTTCAATAGTGTAATTTAAGCTAGATCAATATTCGGTATTTACATCATTAAGCTCATGTAAATGCTATTTCCAGCTGGGGCAAATAGTCAACTATGGTTATTTTTATTTGGCTATAAAGTTTCAGCCCTGTCCCTGGAAGGCAGGCTGACATGTTTTTGTTTGTTTGCTTTTTTATTCCATGTACTTTTCACTATTCAACCCTAAAGGTCTTTGCCTTTCTGCCAATTGTCTAAATCTTTTTGCAGTATAGTACCAATCAAGTAGTCTGACTATTTCCTATTCCTAATGGAGTCATTCCCGTGGCCTTCAGACCTGTGTCTGGGGGTGTGGCACACAGGGTCACTCTGCGATTTACTTTCATTGCCATCCTGAAGGGTCATTTTACCCTCTCTTGTGTTTCCTGTGTTTTGGGCTTCCTCTTTCCTGGTTTACTCCAGTGGCTTTCTGGAAAAAGTGCATGGGATGAAAACATTTTTTTTTGAAGATCTTAATTCTAAGTCTTGATTGATAGTTTGGTTAGATATGAAACTCTAGGTTGAAAATAGTTTTTCCTTTAGAATACTGAAGATTAGCTCCATTTCCTTCTGGTTTCCAGCATGGTTGCTGAGAAGTCCAAAAACATTTTCTGATTACTAATTCTTTTATGAGAGCTTATTGTTTTTTTCATCTTTGGAAGCTTAATTTTTTGTCTCTAGTTTTGGGAAATTTTAATGCTGCGCCTTGAAGTATATCTTAGCCATTTTGCTGGGCACTTGACAAGCACCTTCACTCTGGAAATTGATGAACTTCAGTTCTGCAAAAATGTTCTTGAATCATTTCTTTGATTTCCCTATCTCAATTTTCTCTATTTTTTCTTTCTGGAATTTCTGTTATTTGGTTGTTAGACTTCTTGGGCTGGTCTTTTAATTTTCCTCTTGTTTTATTTTCTCTTTTCCATTTCCTTCTCTTATAACTATGCTTTCTGGGGGATTGTCTTAACTTCATATCCCATTTTTTCTTTTGAGTTTATCATTTCTGATACTGTGTTTTTAATTTCCAAGAACCCGTGTTTGTTTTATGAATGTTCTCTCCTTTATTTTGTGACAATGTTACTGCTAGTTTGGGGGATGTTTTCTTCTTTTTGTTAGATCTCTGTTTTCTGCAAGTTATTTTTTGTTAGTTAGTTTGTTTTCTATTTCTCATGATAGAGACTTTCCTCAGCTGTCTGGGCATCCTTGGTTGTTTTCTTGTATGTGGGGCAGAGGAGGGGAGCGTTGGCACAGTGCATGGTGGAGATAATCCTGGAAACCATTTCTACACTGGGACAGCCAGCAACGTACTCTACATACTCTACACTGTATATTGAAACAGGGATCCACATAAACATATGGGTAGTAAATGTATCCCCAACTCAACTTCCCTTGAGTCAATTCCCCCAAATTCCCTCTTCTTCTCCATTCCCACCCAACATGGGAAAAGTGAGACAGAGAGGAAGGTGGAATGGTAAAGACAGCAGTCTTAATCAGTGCAGTTGACATGTCTCACCTTTGTAATTTGACAAACATATGACCATGGGAATCCTTTGCAAGGGTCTCACCCACAGCCTTGGAGAGAGTCTGTGTGAGTGAGGGTCCCTGAAAGCTGCCTCTGCTCAACAGATGATCTTCACCAGGGTGGAACGGTGAGCTATACCTCTCTTCCTAAAGGAAGATAAACAATGGTAGCTGTGTGGGGAATGAACTGAAAGAGAGTCAAGGTAGGTAGATTTAGACGATGAAAAAAGCTACCACCTGAACGTTGTGAAGCATTTCTGAGGAAGAATTCACAGGATTTGGTTGTGAATTTTTTTCTTACAACTTAATTTTTAATTGATACATAATAGATGTACATATTTTTCTGGGTACTTGTGATCATTTAATACATTCATGTAATTTGTAAAGATCAAATCAGTGTAATTGGGATATCCATCACCTTAAATATTTGTCTTTTCTTTATGCCAGAAACATTCAAATTATTCTCTTCCAGCTATTTGAAATATACAATAGATTATTGTAAACTATAGTCACCCTACTGATCTATCTAACACTAGGTCTTATTTTTTCTATCAAACTGTATATTTGTACCCGTTAATCATTGGCTGCCAGTTCTGCATGGAGAGATGAAGGAAAGGGAGTCACTTGTGAGAAAGACCAATGAGATTTGAAACTTTTCCTACTTTCTCTTCTACTTTTCCTTTAAAATTTGTATGTTATAAACCTCTAGCTTCTCAGAGTCCTAGTCTGCTTTCAGAGGTAGTGTTTGTCTGGTATCTCTGTATTCCTGTGTAAATTAAAGTTAGTGAAGAGGGTGGTGCTGCTGGAAGTCTCTTACAAGATGTCAATGTCTAGTGCTAATTTCCTTGCAAAGGCAAAACTCTCTTTCCCGGGGCCTCAGTTTCCTCAAGTAGGAGTTAGATTAAGATATCATTCCATTCTAGCAGTCCTTGTTTCTCTGATTGCTGATTGCGGGGACTTCATATTCATCCCTTGCACATGGAATAACTCATGGCTTTATTCACTGGGTGAGGCCGTCAGATTTGTATCTGCAGGTATCGGATTGTTAAAATAAGCAAATCTCTTTGTACTTGCTGAGACTTTGCACTTCTCCTTTTTGAAGAAGTGTCTTCTTGAGACTCCCCCTCTGGCAATGGGAAAAGACATCTACAAAACAATTTTAGCCGCCTGCCTTGAACAGACTATGGTGTGTTAATGAAGAGATTTATTTCTGGTGAATAAATTGGCTCTCATATTTTATAAGCTCTGGAACTTTGGGCAAATCACTGAAACTTTCTAAGTCTTCGTTTGTTCCTCTATGATGTAAACAGGAGCTACAGTGGCTATCTTAAAGGGGTGTTTTGAGAATTAAATAACATCATGTGTATGAAAAGAGCTTAGCTGAGCGTCTGGCACATAGTATTTGCCCCACAAAAATCATTTCTCACCAGAAAGCCAGAATATTTCATGAGACTCTGACATATTCTACTCATAAAGCTATTAGCATAAAATTTTTGTCATCTCTCTCTTTCTTGTTCCCTTCATCATTCCTTCCTCCTTCCCTCCCCACTCCTTCCTACCTTCTTCCCTTCCTTCCAACACAAATTTATCAAGTTGGGGAATAATTCCCTCCCTTCCCAACTTCATGAGTGGGCCATGGCACAGCCTCATCTGTTCACATACTCCTTATCCATAGTGAAGGAAATGACACTCATGCTTGGCCAATGACTATCTTACTCAGGAATTCTGAGGGAAAATGTCTTCTCTTACTGTTGGGCTTGTAAAGCTGGTAGGATGTAAGTGTAGGCAGCTGGTGGCCACCTCGTGGGGAAACTCCAGCTGAGAATGGAACTAATATAGAAGAAAGCTAACCAGGAAGAGGAGAAAGTCAGTTTCCTGACGATAACATTTGTGCCTTTGGCTAAATTCATTTAGGAAACTAGAAGGCCCCAGAATTTCCTAGGCTTATGAGCCAATAAATATCTTTTGGTATTCAAGCTATTCTTAAACTGGTTCTTGATTTTTGCAGCTAATAGAATACTGGTTTGCTCAGAGCTAACCTTTTTTTCTTTCCTCTCATTCACATGGGAAGTTTGGTTGGCATTTGGTCCTTTCTCTTGCAGTAGGAGCATTTCTAGGTAAAGACATACACTCAAAAGTTGGTGGGCCACAATATTTAATGAACCATGCAACTCAGTGTTTGGGATTTTTCGAAACAGTTCAATGAATTTCCTTAATAATTTCAGTAAAGATATAACCTTAAAACTAAAGCTCATCTGAGAAATGTCTGAAGGGCATTTGGGATATATCTGTTTAGGCCTTCTCATTTTAAGAGGGTCATGTTCTTGTGTAAATGTAGTTGTGGTTGGAAAAAAATGGAAGCCAATGTTTATAGACACCAGGCGTCCAGCACTGTCCTCACAATGTGTTCTTGTTGTCTGAAGGCCAAAGGTGTCATGGCACCAATCAAACATGAGTTGCAAAGCAGGTCACAGCGGATGGTTCCACAATGTCTCAATCATCATGCATATGGCAGCATAGGGAGGAGAAACTCAAATGCACTTCAGAATGTGTCCTACATTCATGTTTTATGTACCAGTTTTATTTTAGGGACGCGTCCTCTCATGTTAAATTCATATGGTTACATTGTATTTAAAATTTGTTATTTTATTTATATTTAAATTATAAGCTTGGTTTTATAAGAGCTTTATAAATTAGATTTTATGAATTTTATAAGAAGTTTACATATGGTTTTATGCTTATACTTCAGTAACATTATTTTCAAAATTATTCAAGTGAATGCTGGAGAGTATTTTTCTTATAAATGAATTTTATTCACTGCCTATTAAATAGTCCTGGAAAAAAAATCACACCCGAATCTGATCTAGTTTCTGAATCCAACAGCCAATTTGTAGGGGGTATAGGGGACAGAGAAGTATTCAAAAGCAACTACGGGTAACTCTATAGTTTCTTTAACAAATAAGTTGCAAAAAAAAAAAAAAGATCGAGAGGAATAATTATAAATTTTAAAAAATATTAAAAAACTTAGCAACCTATCATATATTTGGATCTTATTTGGATCTTGATTAAAAATAAAACTAAACTGGAAAATAATTTAAGACATCGTGAGAAACTGGAGGTTTGAATGTGGTCTGGATGATTGATAACGTTTGGGAGGTACTGCTGTGGTGGTGGCTGTTCCGTGTGATAGTCCTGTTTGGTTGTGTCAAAGAAGAGAGTGCCCTCATCTTTTGGGGGTACACACTGGGATATTTAGATGGTAAGAAATTTATGTTTTCCTTAGGATAGCATTAAGAAAAGAAAATAAAACAATCAGCGAGTTTTAAAACCTGGTTTTATTAGTTCTTCTAGGTTACATTCTTAGGAAAGATGTAAATGTTGCAATATAAGATACAGTCAAGAATATACAGGAAATTTTATTCTCTCTCCAAGAGTCTAATGTCTAGGTTATTATAGAAATAGAAACTCTTATGTCAAGTTGAATTAACTAAAAACGATACACTCAAATAGTTGAAAAGGCAAAACAATGGCCACACACGTCACATTATTCCAGTTTGGGAATCTCCGCATTATCCCATGCTTGCTTGTTGGCTAATTCTATAAATCAAGGGTCCAAAAACTATAGTCCTCAAGTAAAATCAGTCCCATAGCCTCTTTTGGTGTGTCCCAAGAGCCAAGAATGGTTTTTATGTTTTTAAATATTTGAAAAATATCAAAAGGAGAACAATATTTGTTGACATTTGGAAATTTTATCAAATTCTAATTTTGGTGTCCACAAATACAGTTTTACTGACATAGAGCTATGCACATTTACTTACTTTAGTTGTAAATAAAGTTTTATTATAGTCTGTCTATCTGTTTATGTATTGTCTATGGCCACTTTCAATTTAGAACAGCAAAGAATGAGTAATTGTGACAGAGAGTGTATGGCCTGCGAAGGCTAAAATGTTTACCCTCTGTCCAATTTTGCCAACCTAGATGAAAAAACTAAGGCCTTTAGGTGTGAAGTGTCCAGTCTAAACTTGCACAGTTTTTGAAGGTAGCATCAGCATTCAAAACTAGGTCTATTCACTCTAGGAACCCTTTGGGTATGGTTTTCCCTATGTTTTTGCAACCTTGAAATAATGATTTCTATTTATATGGTGTTTATTATCTTTCTGGCATTGTTGCAAATACTTATATCAACTCTTTTAATCATCATAACAACCTATAAGACTGGTACTAAATTATCCCGCATTTTATACTTGGGGAAGTTGTGGCATGTTAAGTAATTTAACCAAAGTCCTACACCAGCAAGAGACACAGCCAGGCTGAGGACCCAAGGAGCCTGACTCTTAAACATTGCACATTACACTGTCTCTTTTTTTTTTTTTTATTGGGGGAAAACTACAAAGCATTTACAGTACAATGTTTACAGTCACAATTTGTAGTGAGCTGATTTCCCAAAATATATTACCACTCAAGTTGACTTATCTTGTTACATTCAAAAACCTACTCT
>CAUYRT010070951.1:0-32320 GCA_963574885.1 Lepilemur ruficaudatus
GTAGGTTTTTGAATGTAACAAAATAAGTCAACTTGAGTGGTAATATATTTTGGGAAATCAGTTCACTACAAATTGTGACTGTAAACATTGTACTGTAAATGCTTTGTAGTTTTCCCCCAATAAAAAAAAAAAAAAAAAAAAAAGAACGCTGCACTGAAAAACACTTCTATCTCTTACCTTCTTCTAGGATACATTGAGATGCTAACAATTTTTGTTTATATGACCTGAGAGCACTTATATACAACTTTTTTTTCTTTTTTTCCAATACAAGAACCCAAATCAAATGGATATAAAATTTAATGTAAGAGCCAAATGGATCTGATAACTTCCATCTTTAAATCTCAACAAAACTCTAGAAATAATTGCATCTGAGGGAGAGTTTGATTCTCTAAAGCAGACACTCTTATCAAGCAGGCACTCAATACCTCACTCCACATTTAGGCAATATGCTAATTCTTAACAATTTTTGAAGCCTCTGCCTAATTTTTCAAAGATTGCACAAAATAATGTATTGAAGGCAATGGCTCATAAATAGACAAAGCATGGCAAAAATAACTAAATTTCCCTTATTACTCCAAATTAGGCCAGAAGGAAGCTGCTGTCAATTTGCTAACTATCCAGTTTTTGAGATGAATGGATGACCACAAGCTACGCTTAGGAGATATCGGAATTAGGTGACTGGAATCTATCTCTATCAAATGCTCTGTTACTCAGCTTAAAAACATGAGAATGTGCCAAAATCTAGGAGCCTTTGTAAAAATTTCCATTTATATTTAGAATTTCCTGTTAGTTTTTTTTTTTTAAATTCCCCAAAGTCTTACTAAACATGGAAAATAGAGCAATAAAATTCTTCTTAGTGTAATTCACTTAATTTGGTGCAAGTTTGCTTGAACAAGGGAGACAAAGCCAAGAGAAATGCTATTGATTTAGCTTCTTACGCATTTACATTTACCTATTAAGGTGTAATTTAAATTATAGATGGACCATTTAAATGTTAATATTTTCTCTTTTTTCTTTTCTCTTTCTTTAAGAAAGAAAAATGCTATCGAATGCATATATAAGAGCCTGTCAATGAGTTGTCAGAGTGACAAGCTAAATTCCAAGTAAATGCACATCTATACATTTTATAACAAATAAAAAAAGTAGCTTACTATAGCTTAGTAGTGAGTAAATTATCACGTGATTGAAACAACCACATTAATTTATTAAAATGTGGTTCAATCATTATTTTCCAAAATATATAAATTTGTTTTTATCAATCAGTACAATGATTACAAAGCCTCAGTTATTTATGCAATTATCTGGAAAGGGCCCAGAATTGTAGAAGATCTTCACATGCATTTGTTGATACAAATGATCTGTGATTTTTACCCAGAGTGGACATTGAGATTCTAATAGTTTCCCTTTTTCTCTATACAATCCTATTTTAAGTGGCCCAATACCTGCCTCAAATTCTCTAAAAGCTTCAATTGAAGATCAATTCCTTCAGAATCAAATGGGGTTAGTTTATGAATACCTCAGGAGACAGCAGAAGTATAACCTAGACTATATGTGGTCTAGGACAACAAAAATTCATCAACTTCAAACCCTCCTCTTAATGTGGAAATGGAAAGAGGAGTCTTTATTTCCAGTAGTAAACAATTAACCATTTGCTTTACTTAGAAGTGGATCAGGTACAAAAGTACCTTTTTGTTGTACTTATCATAAAATATGAATTAAAATTTACACGTGGCCCAATTCTTTTATTATGATGAATTCATTTTCAACCTTAAGTATTCTGATCAATTACAGGAAGTTCAGACCAGTAATGGTAAATTCATACTAGGTCTCTGTGAAGGCTGAGGTAAAATAAAGAACTTAGTCAAAAAACTTTTTAAGTAAAAATTATCAACAATGGAATGACCATACGCAAGTGGTGTGGACAAAAGGCAACTTGGTTCTGTCTGGCTGGTATTCTTCAGACATTCAAAAAAATATATGCTGCCTTCACGGGAGGGCGGGGAGGTAGGAATAGGTAAACCCACACCTGAAGGGTGAGGTGCACACTGTCTGGGAGATGGGCACCCTCGTAGCTTTGACTCAGGCGGCGCAAAGGCAATTTATGTAACCAAAGCATTTATACCCCTGTAATACTCTGAAATAATAAAAAAAGTATAAGGATTTTCAAATACAGTATGTTCCCTAAGGTGCATATACTGAAGCATTTGTTTCAATTTGCAAGCACATTTGAAAACTGGCATTTAGCAACTATAATTATCATTTAATAACATGGTCTGACAAGAGAGCAGAACAACTGAAATTAGATATTTTTTGTTTTGAAAAAGCTCAATTTTTTTGTCACAACCTTAGTAGGGTAAATCTAGGGCCCTTTCATTGAATCAATTACTGAGAAATAAAATGCAGATAGTGCATGTATGTTATGTTTAAAGGTATAATTGTGTATCTTTATTTAGGATATATACATTTGCATGTAATAATTGCATGTACTTAATTATTATAAGTTCATAAGATTTGTGATGACTGTATACAGTAGTTCCCCTTCATCCATGGCTTTTGCTTTCCATGGTTTAATTTACCTGCAGTTAACTGTGATCTGAAATTAAATGGAAAATTTCAGAATTAAATAATTCATAAGTTTTAAATTGTACACGCTTTTCAGTAGCGTGATGAAATCTCAAGCAGTCCTGCCCTGTCACACCCTGGATGTGAATCATCCCTTTGTCCAGCTTATCCAGGCTGTATACACCACCATCCCTTAGTCACTTAGCCCGACTGAGCTGTCAGATTGGTACCTCAGTGCTTCTGTTTAAGAAGCCCTTATTTTACTTAATAATGGCTCTGAAGTGCAAGAGTAGCAAGGCTGGCAATTTGGATATGCCAAAGAAAAGCTGTAAGGAGTTTCCTTAAAGCTGGGCACGGTGGCTCATGCCTGTAATCCTGACACTCTGGGAGGCCCAGGCGGGAGGATCGCTCAAGGTCAGGAGTTCAAAACCAGCCTGAGCAAGAGCGAGACCCTGAAGGAAGAAAGAAAGAAAGAGAAAGAAAGAAAGAGAGGAAGGAAGGAAGGAAGGAAGGAAGGAAGAAAGAAAGAGAAAGAGAAATTGATTGGCCAACTAAAAATATATAGGAAAAATTAGCCGGGCATGGTGGCGCATGCCTGTAGTCCCAGCTACTTGAGAGGCTGAGGCAGAAGGATTGCTTGAGCCCAGGAGTTTGAGGTTGCTGTGAGCTAGGCTGACCCTATGGCACTCTAGCCCGGGGAACAGAGTGAGACACTGTCTCAAAAAAAAAAAAAAAAAAAGAGAGTTTCCTTAAGTGAAAAGGTGAAAGTTCTCAACTTGATAAGGAAAAAAACATAATATATATACAGGGTTTGGTACTATGTGCAGTTTCAGACATCCACTAGTGGTCTTGGCACTTATGCCCCACAGATAAAGGACTACTGTTATATGTGTATGCAAAAGGGGTTTGTGTGGGTATGTAATAAAACATTGTTTGTCTGAAAAAATATATGATGCCTTCAGACAATTGAAAATATGTACTGTATAGCCATTCCGCCATATGCATACGGTACTGGCTCCAGGAGCCCCACACATATACCCAAAGCTTTGAATGCTCAAGTCTCTTATATAAAGTGGTGTAGTATTTGCATATAATATATGCACATACTCCCATTTACTTTAAATTATCTCTAGATTACTTATAATATCTAATACAATGTAAATTATAAGTAAAAAGTTGTTATAGTGTATTTTTAAAAGTTTTATTTTTATTGTTGTATTGTTATTTTTTTCAAATATTTTTGTTCCGTAGTTGGTTGAATCTATAATGCAGAATCCATGGATAAGGAAGGTTGACTGTACTTTCATAATTTTGAAGGACTTCTCATTTTTATTTATTCATTTTTTCCTACTTTTATTCTATTTTGAAATTAGCCCTTGGAACTTTGGAACATGCACAGTGAGTGCACAGGGAAATCAGTCTGCAGATGAAATATCCTTTCATTTTTATTTAACTAAAAAAAAAAAAAAACTCCATCTGGCCTGTGAGTATATGGAAACTTAATTAAGCTTTAGCTTCCATCTCTCTGACGATCCAAAAAAAAAAAAATGTCAAAAAAAGCACTTAAATAATCTGCTTGGGAGCTTTGAGGGTCAGCTGTTACATCCCTAAGTTTCAAATCTCAGATAAATAAGTGTCACAAAGGAAAAAAATATATATTGCGCAACAATTTATTCTCAGTCGTATGTATACAATCTAGAGCTTTTAAGATTACTTCCTGAGATGGCAAAATTACTTTCACAAAAATGACAGAATAGGAAGCTCCAGACTTTCCTTTTCCTACAAGAAAACCCCAATTTAACAATAAGACATGAAAAAATATTCCCTGTGTGAAAAAAATCCAGAAAAGAGGTTAAGAGGCTCCTGCATCATAGACCAGTGCAAACTCAGCCACACAGAAGCTGGTAAAAATATTCATGGCACTCATTCACCATAGTCTCTCACACTGGTCCAACAAGGCATGACCGATGAAAAACTCCCAGTTCCTAGCTTCTCTCTGAAGAAAGAATGAAAAGACTGATGCATATGTCCAACGTGCAGATTTTTTGAGGGGATTCCTGAGGGACTGTTTTTTTTTTTTTTTTTTCCTTGCCTGAATCTCAGCACTGACAGGAAAGAGTACCATGTTGGGAGCCAATTAAAACAAAGGTGAAGGTTGGGACTAGCATGCACTAACTTACCCTAAATCAATCTCCTAGCTCTGCATGAAATGCACAGGAGAAAATCCCTAACTCCAAGCTTCTCTCTCAAAAGCAAAAGATTTAGAGAGTGCATCCAATGTTTCAGGGTTTGGAAGGCTGAGCAAGAGGCTGGTTTCTGCTTGCCTATCTTGGAACAATAATAGGACCTAGTATACTCTAGATGCCTAAGGGCCACTGAGAACCAAAGAGAGCTGGACAGCTTATTGCTGTTCCAGAGGACCAGCAGTAACTTAACTGATTAACTTGACTGGTTCTGCTATTCTTTACCATTCTTCTGGTATTTTTAATCTACTAATAATTCCACCATGTGATATTTTGATTTATGATATTGTAAATTTTTACCTCTATAATTTCCTGGATTTTCTTCATTTTATTTTGTTTTCATTTATCTTTTAGAATTCCTTATATGTTCACATAGGACCAATTTTTATTTTTTTAGGTCCACAGGCATATTTTAAATAGCTGCTTTAAAGTCCTATATGCTCATTCCAAACTCTGAGTCACCAATGTTTCAGTTAAAAACTATGGATAGCATACCATATTTATTTATACGTTAGAAATTCATTATATATTAGGTATTGTGGCTGATATATTGTAGAAACTCTGAGTTCTGATATTCCCTCAAAAACAGTCATCTACTAGGCAGATGAATTACTGTGTGGTCATTTGGAATTTGTAAAGCTTGAATTATATGTGTATTAATAGTCAAAATAAGTAGACAAAAGTATTCATTTTCAAAGCTCCCTAATTTGCTGGGACTCCAATTTCAAAGTTTGTCTCTTCTGTTTTGGGAAGTCATTTAAATCTTTCTTTAGTTCTTTCCAATTCTCCAATACTGCATTTTTCCAGTACTTTGGTATCTACCTGCTAATAGTTCAATGTCCAGCTAAGGATTAGCGTGTATATATAGAATTTGGGGCTGTCCCTCAAGGTTTCTTCTTTATAAAATCTTCTTTCTCAATTATTAATAACAGCTCTTTTGACAATGTGGATGTCAACTTCTAATACCACTTGCGAGGTTCTTTTTAAATTTTAGCCATTTCTTCCTGCACATACCACAGTATTATGTCTATGGAAAAGCCAAGTAATAGCCTTTACTTTTAAGATTGAATCTCTTAAAATTTATGCCTCTTTTTTGGACACTTTCCAAATCTTCATTTTAAATTTTTTTTTTCTTGCTGAGAGTTTAGAGTTTAATCTCCTGGGCGATTAATGCAATACATGTTATTGTGGCATTACTGATTCAGAACCACTGCAGAAATGATTTTTTAAAATATGCTTCAACATAAAGGTATGAAAGTATCTGAATGTTAAAAGAGCTAGATAAATTCTTTGTTGTACAAGACACTTTATTACTTTGACAATAATCATTCCCAATAAAAGATTATTCATAAAAAGTACAGCTTTTCCAAAGACAGCCTTATTTATTTTTAACTTTCCCAGGCCTTTCTTAAAATACATCCTTTTAATAATCAGACAACTTCTAACTGATAAATGAATATTGATCAAATCTTTGCACAAGCTATTCACCTTGGCTGAATACACGGAAGAAAGTTTAATTTCAAAACGTATTTCTGGAATTAAAATTTATATGAAATTCATTCTTTTAACAACTGACTAACTGAGAAAGTAATGTTTTATAAAGCAAATTGTACCATTTAGTCTGTATTTGAAAAATTCTCAAACTTTAAAGGGAAATATAATCTATCTTCAAATTATAACTCTTTCTTTAGTAAGACTATTGGCATAGCATTTCATGATTTATCCTTTTTGTTAACTAACAATTTCATATACTTAGGTGGTTTTATGGTGACAAGGTAGACCTGCTTCTTCTGGAAGAAATATGCAGAAAAGCCAAGAATGCTGAAAGAGTACGTGGTTGAGGATCTCCTAATTTTAACATGTGTTTTATTTGAAGAAAATCTTATAAGAATATCAGAAAGGAAAACCTTTGAAAAACACACAACCTTTTGGTTAATAAGATGAATTAAGCTAAATGGTGCTTTCTGGCCATTATGCACAATTTCTAAAACATTAATGCTTGCTGCTGATAACAAGTCAATCATTTATATAATGATATCCATCAGACCTCATGGACATCAAAGTCATTATTCATGTCTATTAATTCATGCCTATTAATCAGTTGATTTGGCTAAGCCTAGCTAATTTCTTTCCCCTGTGCCACCAGTATCATTAGTAACATATTACTCCTATCACTCCTATCAGTCAAAAAGCTTCATGATGAGCTTCTGCCATTGTTTGATATGTGTTACTTCCTTGGCATTATTGAAAGATGCTGTTTTATTTTTTATGTGTACAACCTAATTGTTTTTCAACTGGGAGCATTAAGAAAATAAATCTGTCATATAAATGTGTGAGGTGACTAATAACTCACAGATATTTTAAAGGAAACAATTAGCCTAATTACATTGAGGATAGATTGTGACTCAGTAAAGGGTTTAACAAAGCCTATGCTACTTCAGCCGTCTGGATTATGGAAAGTTTTCAAATCACTGCTCCACATTAGAATTAAGTTTGATCTTTGACAACAATTAACAGAAAGTGACTGAAAATGAACACTATTGCTTTAAATATTCAGCATATTTTCCACACATCTTTACGAGTGATGAGTGTAGGCTTAGTGGAGGAAAGGGAAGAAAATTGAATAACGGTGACCTCCATAAACACACAAAAAAAGAATTAATGAGGAATTCATCTTTAACAAGATTGAAAATATGTGAAAGCCAAAATCTTTAAAATTGAACAGAACAATTCCAGGAATATAATTTATAGACATATGGAAGTAACTATTTAAGATCTTCTAAATAAGTTTTGAAAATAAACATCTAAAATTATCAATATAAAACCCATATTATAACCTTGTCACTCCTGCTCCAACTCATCAGAAGAACAGATTGCAGTAAGGGTTATAGCATGCACTGAATGCTACTTGCCAAACACTTCCATTATTTCATGCAATCTCAGCAATTCTATTATATAAATTCTGTTATTATCCATATCTTACAGATTAACAAACTGAGAATTAGCAAAGTCTAAATTCACATAGTTGTTGACAAAACTGGAACTCAAACCTAGATCAGTCGGACTTCAGAATCAGAGAACCCTACGTTATTCTAACCTGCCAAGTGACAAAGTCATACACCTTTTGACCCAGTAATTACAAATCTGACAATATAACTAACTAAATCTAACAATATAACTAAACAATAAACTATTGTCAACTAATGAACAATAGTTTATTACTATTATAATAAACAATATTGAAACAGTTGAATTAAATAGTTTAGAATAAATGCCACAATTTAATAGTTTTTAAAAAGTGAGTTATTTAAAAATCTGAAAATGTAAAAATATAGTTATCCTTTAAAAAGAATATCATGTTCAAAAACATTAAAATGAAAATCATTGTGCACACATTATTTTCAAAGAATAAAAATTTTATTAAAGCAATATTACTTATGTAAACATATATTTACAAGCAAAAATATGTTATCAATCTCTTTAGTGCTGTGACATTTAAACATCATTTTCTCATTTACATCTTACAAATTATTACTCTGTTAAAGGCATTTGCTTCTTTGCAATATCTCTGAATAAATTTATAGCCAACACTAAGGATATATTGGATACAATGCAACAAATATTCATTTTACATGCTCAGCTATGGTCAAAAGAAAGTGAAAACACATGAAGGGTGTGGTGGGGTCAGTAGAGAGAAAGACAGTGATCAGATTCCCAGCAAGCACTGAAGCCACTGGCTTGCCTGAGGCCCCAGGAAAGGTACACAGAACCATATTTTAAAGAGTCATAACAGACTTTGTGTCTTAATCATTTGGGGCTCTATAACAAATTACCATCGACTGGGTGGGTGGCTTAAACAACAGTTTCTCACAGTCTAGAGGCTGGAAGTCCAAGACCAAGGTGCCAGGCAGATCCAGTGTCTGGTAAGGTCATTCTTCCCAGTTTGTAGACAGCCATCACCTTGTTCTGTCCTCAAGCTCTCCTGTGTCTTCTTATAAGGACACTAATCCCATTCTTCAGGCCTCCACCCTTGTGACCTTATTTCCTCTCATAGGATCCACCTTCTAATACCATCACATTGGGGGTTAGGATTCCAACATATGAATTGAGGGGAACATAAATATTCAGCCTCTAACACATTATTACAGCACAGTTTGGGGTGCTGAGACTGAAACTATCATATGAAACCAGAACTCTAGAAGGCTGAAATGACTTTGGAATGTATACAGAGGAACCAAAAAGAAAAAAGAAAAAATCTTTCTGGCAGGACATACTTGGGGTTAAAAAAAAAAAAGAAAGAGAAAATCTAAATCTTCACTGGCTGGCCTTTACCTATTTCTTGCATTTCCCAGAAATCCTAAATGTTGTCAAACACAAGTAGAAATGAAAAACTGAAGAAAAGAATAAGTTATGATAAAAGTGATAAGGTGGATTTAAAATATCTTTTAGAAATTAAAATCATCATCGAAATTTAAAGAATATTAGACACAACTGAAGAGATAGTGAATCAGAGCATTTTCTTTTGCTGGTCCGGGCTAACATATGATGAGGTGGATATTTGCCTACGGGAAGTTTACTGGGGAGTAATCTCGTTATTAACACTTGTCAGGGGCAGGGAGGATTATGGTAAATTAGCAAATGAGAGGAAGAGGTTTAGCTGCAATACAGTTCAAACATTGGCCTCATAGGATCCCTTAAATTCTGAAGCCAGGATGGCCCTCAAGGGAGCATCTAATCGAGTCAAGGTGTCCAGGGCTTGTCCTCTTAACAGGTCATTTGGTGTGGGCTGTCCCAGGTGGTATAGCCTTGGAAAGGTAGCTTACCATCAGTGGGCAACACTCCTGGCCACCAGAGGAAAGAATGTCTCATTATATCTGTCACTATTAACACTATTTTACATTTTTCAGTATCTCCTGAGTAGGGAGATAGGGTAAGACTAGGATAATCATTTTAGTTCTCATTTCTTTACTCTGTTAAATATTTGCACATGCATATATATATAAAGATGTACAGGTCTGAAAATAAAATATGTGTACACACAAACACACATATATAAGCTACATGCATATATTATATGTAAGTATGTATGTGTAATATGTGTATGTGTACTAACTGATATGTTCTTGTTGACACATAAATTTCTCTTTGAAGAAATAATTCAGGTAAATAATTTTCCTTAGCAAGCACAATCCTTCTTGGTAAAGGAGATTCTACAATACAAACCTACAAATTTACATTTCTGTCACATGGAAAGCAAAGTTGACCCATTGTGTTCCATTTTATTTTAGTTTAATGCCTGAATGTTTTAAAATTCCAAATTCATTCACAGCAGAAGTCAGTTTCTTTTGACCAGCCTTTGGGAATAATTCCAAAGAACTCTCTCATTTGAAGTAAAAATATCTAGACCTAAAAGGTGTAAGAAGGTAAATACATGGAAATCAGGAAGTGTTTTCCTGGGGAATACCTTGTGTTTCTGAGGAACAAATATTCCTGGAGTAATTGCCATAGACTGAATGTGTCCCAGCCAAGATTTATGTATTGAAACCTAATTTCCAATGTGATGGTATTAGGAAGTGGGACCTTTAGGAACTACTTAGGCCATGAGGGTGGAGCCTTCATGAATGGAATTAGTGCCCATATAAAAAAGGGCTGAGAGAGTTTACCCCTTCTGCCATGTGAGGTTATAATAAAAATATATCTGTTTATGAACCAGGAAGTTGGTTCTTGCCAAACACAGAATCTGCCGGCACCTTGATGTTAGACTTCCATGCTTCCAGAACTGTGAGAAATAAATTTATGTTTTTATGAGACACCCAGTGTATGTTATTACCACAACACAAATGGACTAAGATGTTGTTGAAGATTTTTTTATTAGGGATTGTCCATAACCCTGGTACTCATAACAAAATTAAAGTTAACTATTTTCTTACTTAAATTAAAAATAATTAAAAGTCAACAGTGGCTTTTTTAGAGAAGTGTGTGCGTGTTTGTGAAAGAGGAAAACATTTTTCTCAATGACTAGCAAAAACCTTCCATTTATAGTGTTTTGTATTATTAATACAATGTACTGTTTCACAAACAATTATTTTATTGTATTTTAATAATCACTATATGTGATTGAGGCAGGAATATCATTATGCTTTTTCTAGATGGCAGAACTATCACTTTGAAAGTTAATGAATTTACTCCTCTCTCAGTTAATCAACATAAAATTCAAGATTTAACCCCAGTCTTTTGCCCCCACAGCTAGTGTTAATTCCATCTCATCATGTTGTCAAACATCACTTTATAATCTACCTCCAAAACTGTATGTAAATAATAAATTTTTGCACATAACAAATTTCTACAGCTAATTCATGTGCACCCATGAATTAAATAGTTATAAAGAAATGCTGATATAATGATAAATATATAGAAATATGAACATAGCACTGTAATTACTCCCACTATTAAAGCTTCAAATTGATAGCCTGTTTATAAGAATGTTTTCTTCCAGTGTACAGAAATATTATGCCTGATTGATTGCAATAAAGTATTTTTTTCTTAAAAATATGAAAATCTCATTATTATTCTTCCTCATCGCCCTTCTCCCTTTGTATCATTCTGCTATTGATTAGCCAAGTGCCATTTGTTGTCCTATTTTTTAATGTATGCATTTGAATGGCTGAATGTTTTTGCATTCCACTTAGCTTCAGTAACTCATTAAAATTCATACATATATGTGTGTGATTTTTATAAATATGCTTAATATAAATTTAAATATTCTGGTCATCATTATATTATTGTTCTGAATTACGGAAAAATTTAGGTAATTCATTTAATTCTATACAGAAACAAATCTCTCACATATCATTAATACCAACGAGAAAAATATCAATATTACTTCTTTTCCACAAATTTTTGTGAACATTGATAGCAATACCCAATTCAGAGCTCCATTAAGCCAACAATTTCTTAAAATTGTAATTCCAAATGTGTATCTTCCGTAGATACATGACAGTTGAATAGCTGCTTAGACAAGTTAACAAAGGGATGCAGATTTTCAGAATCTACTTCAAAAGTCTAATTAGAAAAAGGAAATATATAGAAAAAAAACCATGAAATAGAACAGGATAATTGTATGTGTTAATAATCATTTTCTCAAGGATCTCCCAGTCCTACATAAAAGCAGTAAATATAATGCAGTTTTTAAAAATTAATTTGGTTTATGTTATTTTTCATTCTCCATAGCTATAATACATTTTGTATGATTCTAGTGTATTAATCATCTTGTGACTATTTGTGTAAAGTGTATGCATTTGTACATAAGCATTTGTATACATGTGTCACTAGATGTTAAGTCAGTTAAGTGGAGTATTCAGCTCTTATTTTGGTGGTCAGCTACTCTAGTACCACCCACTCCATCTCTGTGACTACTTGGCAAATAGTAGAAGGCACTCAACTCATATTTCCTGATTTGGAATTGCTGATTTTTAAAAATAATTAAATTAAATTTCCTTTGAACAAATAAAACGCAAAATGTATCTCACAATACTAATGATAATGAGAAGTGTATGATTTACTATGTAAAATTAAAGTACTAAGGAAGAATCCAGATTCTCAAACTTTAAAAGTATTTAAAAATGTTATTTAAGAATAATAGGGGTATATTTTTTGTATGTTTGCTGGCCATTACTCTGTCTTCTTTTGAAAAATTTCTGTTCATGTGTTTGTACCCCTATAATATCCTAAAATTTAAAAAAAAGAATAATAGGGATATAAAAACATGGTAAAGCTTTCAGAACTCATCTATCCATTATCAGTTAATTAAAAAAATATATATATTTCAGAATTTGGATGGAAGAGAGGCTTGGGGGAAATAAAACAAATCTCCTTCGTAAAAAAACTTGGTGACTAAGGTAAAAATAGACCCCTACCCACTATGTTCCACTTTTTCTGGCATTGGGAGTTTGAAAGACTCAGATGATATTTTATTGCTAGTATTAGCTTAAAGCATTGATAATTAAGAATTATAAAGAAATTTTGATGACATTAATGTAACACAGCAACAGTTTTCCAGTTTCTTAAGGAGGTTACTTTTTTCTTTCCCAATGTCCAATTAAATTATTTTTACTCTCACTATTATAGTGTACTAACATTTTGATCTTAGATGCACCTCTCCTCTTACATTATGTGCTCTAGACAAGAAGACATAATTCTTATTGTATTTTAGACTTTTGTATTCCTATAATTTTAATTTTAAAAATCATTTATATCAAAAATATAATTGATACAGTGTTAGATATACATCATAAATTTTAAATGATATTTTCTAATGTTTTTCTAATTTTTCAGTTTTTAACACAGCTTTATGATATATAATTGATATTCAAAGAACTGCAAATATTTAATGTATACAATTTCATAAGTTTGGGTATATGCATATACCCATGAAACCATAACCACAATCAATCAAAGTAATTGATGTATACATCACCTCAAAAAGTTTCCTCATGCCTCTGGTTTTGTATTTTTGTTGTTGTTATTCTTGTTGTAAGAACATTCAACATGGCATCTCTAGAACTTATTCATCTTGCATAATCAAAACTTTATACCCATTGAACAAACAAATCCCCAATTCCCCCTCCTTCTAGACTCTGGCAGCCACCATTCAATTATCTGTTTCTTCATGTTTGACTATTGTAGATACTTCATATAAGTACTTCATACTTCATATACTTCATACTTCATAAATGGAATCATGAATTATTTGTCCTTCTTTAACCTGTTTATTTCACTTAGCATAACGCCCTTCAAGTTCATAAATGTATGTTTACAATGGAATATTACTCAATTTTAAGAAACGACAGTGAGCTAGCACTGCTTATGGATTAAGCTTAAGACCATTATTCAAAGTGAGGTGACACAAGACCCAAAGAATGGGCCCCACTTGTACTCGCCATCAAATTGGTATTGACTGATTAACACTATGGTGCTCAAATGGTGGTGGTGTTCACTAGGGATTTGGGGGCTGGAGGGTGGACCCACATCTGAGAGATGTGGTGAGCACTGTGAAGGGGAGGGGCATGCTTGAAATGTATTTGGGGATGGGTATTAGGGGTCTCAATAGGGGATAGGAAATAAAACTGATTTATGTGAATAGCTGTACAACTTGGTAAATTTACCAATAACCATTTAATTGTACACTTAAAATGGAGTAAAGACATGATATGTAAATTACACTTCAATAAAGAAAAAAAAACATGGAAGAAAGAATTTCTTTCTTTTTAAGGCTGAATAAGACTTCGTTGTATGAATATAACACATTTTCTTTATCCTTTCATCTGTCATGGACATTTGGGTTGTTTCCACATACTGACTATCGTGAGTAATGGTGCAATAAATATGGGAGTGAAAAATATCTCTTTGAGATACTAATTTCAATTCTTATATAAATAAATATATAAAATTGCTGAATCATATGGTAGTTCTATTTTTAATTTTTTGAGGAACCGCCGTACTGTCTTTCACTGTGACTTCACCATCTTACATTCCCACTAACACTGTATCTAATGTTACCTTTTCTCCTCATACTCACCAACACTTAATCTTCTTGTTTTTTTTTAATAATAGCCATCCTAAGAGATATAAGGTCATATCTCATTTTAGTTAGATTTGCATTTCCCTCATGACTAGTGATGTTGAACACCTTTTCACGTACCCATTGGCCATTCGTATGTCTTCTTTGGAAAAATGTTTAAGTACTTTGCTCATTTTTAAGTGTTGTTTGTTTTCTAGTGAGTTGTAGGAGTTTCTTATATATTTTGGATATTAACCCCTTATCAGATATGTTTTGCAAATATTTTCTCTCATTTTCTCTCATGCTCAAAAAGCATACATTGCTTTTTTACTCTACATTCTGTTAATTTTTTTCCCTTCACTTTACATAAGCATTTTAGTTTCATGTAGTCATGTTTGTCTATTTTGCTTTTGTTTTCTGTGCTCTTGGTGTGCTATCTAAGAAATCATTGTCAATACAAATGCCAAGAAGCTTTTCCCCTGTTTTAGTCTAGGAGTTTTATAGTATCAGATCTTATGTTTAAGTTTTTAATCCACTTTGAGTTGAATTTTATATATGTTATGAGGCAAGAGTCCAATTTATTTCTTTTGTATGTTGATATGCAATTTTCCCAATACCATTCGTTGAAGAGACTATCATTCCCAATTGTATATTCTTGGCAGCTTGTTGAAGATTATTAGACAGTAAATGAATCAGTTTTTTTCTGAGTTCTCTATTCTGTTCCATGGGCCTATATGTTTGTCTTTATGCTGGTACCATACTGTTTTAATAACCATAGCTTTATAATATATTTTGAAATAAAGAGATGTGATGGCCCCATCTTAGCTCTTCTTTTCTAAATTTGCTCTGATCATTGGGGTCTTTTGGGATTTCATATGAATTTCAGGATTGTTGTTTCTATTTCCATAAAAGCTACCATTGAGATTTTGGCAGGGATAGCACTGAATCTCTAGGTCATTTTGGGTATGGAAATTTCAACAATATTAAGTTCTCATTTTCTTCCTCTTTCACACCTCAGTTTACAGAATCAGAATTTGAATGTAAATTTAAGACACTTCAGGTGAAATTTTGGAAGTTAAATTAGTAGGAAAGAACTGTCCAAATATGGGGCATTTATCTTGTTATATCAAGAGGTGGCCCAAGATTTATCAACCAATCTTGAATGTTTAAATATATTACATTAATATCTTGTAGTTAACAATGGTAAATCTTAAAAATTCTATTAAATAAATGTATAAACCAAAAAAATGTAAAAATTTATAAGAAATATGCTCAAGTGGATTACTTGACTGACCCAGTGCATTCTCTCCTATATATAGGATAAATGGGAAACTAAATGCTTAGACTTTTGTTTGTTTGACCAACCATATTGTAATTATATGAAGGGCAGAAGGACATATTAAAATGCCTTTATGAAATACATTCAGCACTTCTTCCTCTCCCCCAAATGTACACATATGCAATTTGATATATTAAAATTATTATGGTACTGATAGCATTAGTCTAGAAATTTTTCAAGTTCTGTAAAACATGTTTGCCTATTTTTCACATCAGGGTAAAATTATTCTTCCTTGTTCCTAAGATCATGGGGAGTACACACCTTATGGTCAAATCCTAATGATTGCAATAGTTTTAAGTTTTTGGACTTTCATTATATTTTCCAATATTAATTTTTCCTTTCTCTCTTCCTTTTGTTTATTTTGTTTACTTTTGCTTTCTGTTGTATTTGTTAATATAAAATTGTTAATATGAAAGGTTGTTAATATCAGCACCTGAATAGATTTCATGACATTAACTTAATACAAGCCTGCACCCTAGCTATACACATTCCTCCTTCTAATTGTGATTGCTATTGTTAATCTACACTAATATATAATATTTTAGTACAAGAGAATTTTATATTTTCCTTTCTCTCATATTTTAAAACATATTTTATGCAAAGTTATTGTTCAACTTAGTATTATAGGATAAATGATTATAAGTTGGCACAAGGGAGGATTCCCTGGTGGTAGTAATGTTCTGTTTCTTTATTTGAGAGATTATGTAGGAAATATTCTTTCAATCTTTGTGAAATATTTATTCACAAAACTTTACAATTAAGATTTGTATATTAATCATTAGTAAAAAATTGCTAAAAGCATTGTTGAGGTGATCTGTAATTTACACCATGGAATATCTGGCTTGCATGAATTTAGAAATTTACAAACAGCATTGTTAATGGTGTTTAAAATATAATTTTTTCCCAATATTAAAAGAGATAAGTATATTTATATTCATATATTTTTAGAATATATAAAGATGGAAAACAATTGAACCATCTATTTGAATTCAAAATTTATATTAAAAAACCAAAAATGACATGGAAAAGATTATAGTTAATTAGAGGAAGAACTATAATTATAAACTAGCTCAGTAAATAACATTCTCTTTTTATGTATTTAAAAATAACAAGTGGGTCATTCTGTAATTAAACTTATTCAGGAAAACCATCAAAGAGGCATTCAAAAGAGGATAAACAAAAGCTTAGATAAGATACAGAGTCTCAAATGGTTATCTGCAGTTGTTTAAACCTCATTTTAATTTATATTTCATAATTATTATATTTTCCATGATCTGGAATGTTTTACTTTTACTTCTTTTACCTTCTGTGGACTGCCATAAAGTATTCTAAATAATTATGAAGGGCTACCATGTCATGTTGTCATCAATGTCATGATTATAAATGATATTCTGAAATTTAGGTGATTTATTAGGCTTGCTGAAAGGAAATAAAGTACCTTGTGTTTAGTGTACATTTTATTATATTTATGTTGGTTACATGTAACCTAATTTTATATATACATTTCATTGATAAATTTACAGACTTAAATTTCCTTTCTACTGCCTTATCTTCTATTCTAAGCCATGATCTCTATAATGGCATTGGGAAAACTAAGGCTGACATATAAGCCTGCGCTCTTTCATCTGGGACACTCAGGTCACTTAGGTCACTATACCATTGTGATCTTTTATAGAGCAATATATAATTTAACTGGAATTTTTTCCAGCAAGATATTGTAAGAGATAAAAATACTTAGTAAGTTTCCAAAAAGATTAAACATTTATACAAGAATAGCATATGCTAGGCTAAAAATAAAGGCTATTAATAAAAGCCTTTATGCAGTATTGCTGTCATCAAATCCATCTGTCCCTGTGAGGACTCAGCATGTTCATTTCTAGTGCCAAGAGAGCTGCCCTGTGTTGCAAGGACTTTGAATGACCTATCCACCCATGAGTACCGTCGTCTTTCTATATTCTTTCAGCTGGATGACTGTGACCTAACAAAAGGATGCTGTGCTTTGAATCTGGTGATCTTCACTCCACTCTAATTCTGCCACAGTAGTTTTTGTGCTCCAGTATGTCACTTATCCAGCCCATACCTCAGTCACCTTGCTTAGAAAATGGAGCTGATTCACTTTTAGTTGAACTGATAAGTTGTTTGTACAATTAATATGAGGAGATTGATTTGAAAGAATTATGTAATTATATATTGGTTTTAGCACTATTGAGAGAGAGATCCTTTGAGAGTAAAGGAGAAATGATGAGAGCATCAATTTCACACTTCAGACTGATAAATAAATCCTCCTTAGACTCACTCACATTTACTCAGACATAAAATACTTATGGTAACTTGGAACTCATTACCATCCGAAGTGGCCTCTTCTACTATTAGCTACAATTGTTAGAAGCATTTTCTTATACTGTATCAAAATATGCTTTCTTATTGTTTCTATCCAATAATGTCAAACTGACAATACACAGAAGAAATATAAACTTGTTTCTACTCAATTTAGTAGGAAAATATTCATTCATTCATTCATTCATTTATTTTTGAGACAGAGCCTTACTCTGTTGCCTGGGCTAGAGTGCTGTGGTGTCAGCCTATCTCACAGCAACCTCAAAATCCTAGGCTCAAGCGATCCTTCTGCCTCAGCCTCCCAAGTAGCTGGAACTACAGACATGTGCCACCATGCCCGGCTAATTTTTTCTATATGTTTTTAGTTGGCCAATAAATTTCTTTCTATTTTTAGTAGAGATGGGGTCTCGCTCTTGCTCAGGCTGGTTTTGAACTCCTGACCTTGAGTGATTCTCCAGCGTCGGCCTCCCAGAGTGCTAAGATTACAGGCGTGAGCCACCACCCCAGCCAGTAAATATGTATTACTTATCAATTAGATGGTACAAATGTACATGATACAATTCGTATTTTAAATGGTCTAATGTGAGAGGCACATAAGAACGTCAATCATGGCCGAGCATGGTGGCTCACACCTGTAATCCTAGCACTCTGGGAGGCCGAGGCGGGAGGATCACTCAAGGTCATGAGTTCGAAACCAGCCTGAGCAAGAGCGAGACCCCATCTCTACTAAAAATAGAAAGGAATTAATTGGCCAACTAAAAATATATAGAAAACATTATCTTGGCATGGTGGCACGTGCCTGTAGTCCCAGCTGCTTGGGAGGCTGAGGCAAAAGGATGGCTTGAGCCCAGGAGTTTCAGGTTGCTGTGAGCTGGGCTGACACCGTGCACTCACTCTAGCCCGGGAAACAGAGTGAGACTCTGTCTCAAAAAAAAAAAAATCAATCATTAAAATACAACAGACTAAGTGTCATATAGAAAAGTGTTTGCATGAAGGCATGAGTCTGGCTATATTCAAATACTTTAAAACATTTATAAAGTATTAATTTTTCTAAAGCTTAAGGAACAAAATTTCATGTTTGTTTTGTTTTAGATGTTTTCAAGTCTATTAATAATCCTAGAGCTTTTCTTTGATCATACCTCAGTTTATCAAAACCTCTTAATCTGGGAGCTAAGTGGAACTGTATATTTTAGGTCTTGCCTGATATTAGTTGACATAGAGATAAATATAGTGTCAGTGAGTTATCCATTATCACTTGTATTTGGAATTTGAAACAAACATTAAAATATTGGATGTACCATGAGTATCATTTAACATTTTCTGTATATCTGCATTGTTATGTAGAAAATACAAATAGAAGATAGATTTTCAATTTTTATTTCGTTTAAGATATTTTAAAGCACAAGTTGTGTGTTAGGAATTCAAATTAAGTGATGAATGACTGATAGGAAGAAATTGCTGAAATATATTCGAAGTAATATTAGGAAAAGAGGAAATAATTTTTTAAAATGTTTATACACACAAACTCTAGGACCCTAGCAGGTGAATGTGATTTTACTTTGGTACAGGTAAGAAGCAATACTTTCAATGTTTCTAGTTTATTGTCATTTTGATTTAGGAAACCATATTTATTCCCAATTCTTCTTCATAAAAATTTAGAATAATTTTAATGTAGAAAAATTACATACCAAGTAATATAATTACAATTAGAAAGATACAGACTTTGTTAGAAAGATAATTTGTGAGGATTTCATGGATACAAGCCAATCAAGAATCTGGCACTCAAGTACCTGCAGAAGTAGTAAATAACTAAATGTTCTAAATTTCCATCAAAAGGGGACTAATTAAAAAATATACACACACATATATGTATGTTACAGACATGCAATAAAATATCCAAAATTTATTAAAATGAATGAGACAATATATAAATTGATATGAAAAGAATTCCCAGATATGTGTCAAGATTTAGAATTAGAAGTGTGCAGAGCAATGTGTGTTCTAAGCACTTAATTATGTATGGTAAATGTATTATGTGTTCATATAAATGGTTGTGCATATTTGGGCATTTTAGAAATAACATACAATGTGTTCATGATGGTCACTTGTCTGAGGATCAGGAGTAGATAATAAATTATTTTATCATTGGGTATTACAAAGTCATCAGTGAAATCACATGTTCTCTACTGTTTGCATTTTTACTACATTAATGTACTTTTTATTGTTTCTTAATAATATTTTGGGAAAAAAAACTAAAAAACAAAATGAGAAGAAATTGAGCCTTTTTATTGGGAGGGATCTTGAAAACATAAATCCTGTGGCTGGAGAAACTCAATGACAGAACAAGCAGAAAGATGTTTAATGAGGATTTACCCCGAGTTACATCCTGTTCAATTTTATTTTTCTATATGGGCTCATAAACTTTAGAAAAATATTAAAAAGTGAGATACTTTTGGTATGACTTTACTTATTTGGAAGCTGGAAGAAGAGTTCAATGTCTCCTCGAGGTTGGCGAGTGAGCGGGGATGGAAAGGAGTCAGACCAAGAGGACCAGAGATACAACAGCCATCTCTATTGCTGCAGCGTTGGTTGGAGCCTCAACATCCCAGGTGACACATCATGCAGTCATCTTTAGTGATGACGATCTTTGAAAAAAAGGTGATACCGAAAAGAAGCACTTGTGTAGAGGAGGACTCCTCTATGTGGCAAACACGCATTCTATAATATTTCATCTTTGAAGAATTATTTGCCTTTCCAGTATACTTTTATTCAATTTTCATTATGCAAATATGATACTCTCCCACTTTATAAATATACAGCAATACTTCCCACAGCCATGTTACTGGAAAAACAAAAGATAAACCAGAATAGAAATAGAGAGGACATGATAGAAGGAAGCTATAGGTAGAGATAAAGTAATAAAAAATTATAAAATAATATGATTAAATAGGTTTTTTTGTGTGTGGATTTACTGCGTTGCAATAATATATTTACATGCATGCTTTTCCTAGCAAACCACCAAATGCTTTTAGAAAGTAGCACGCTTATCTTAATGGTTGTATCCTCAGTGACTGGTAACATTTCTACATATGATTTGTTTAATACATACTTGTTAAATTTTGTCCCACTCTGTCACCCAGCTAGAGTCCAGTGGTGTCATCATAGCTCACAGAAACCTCAAATTCCTGGGCTCAAGCAGTCTTCCTGCCTCAGCCTCCCAAGCAGGTAGGACTACAAGCACACGCCACCACGCTAGGCTAATTTTTCTATTGTTTTGTAGAGACAGCATTCACTGTTGCTCAAGCTGGTCTCAAATTCCTGACGGCAAGTGATCCTCCCAGCTTGGCTTCCCAGAGTGCTAGGATTACAGGTGTGAGCCACCGTGCACAGCCTAATATAGCTTTCAAAATGGTTTTATAACTGTTGTGGGTTTCACATAAATTTTTATTTATATAAATCTATGATATACAGTTACAATGAAAATTTTCTTTCATTTTTTTTAGAATAAAAATTTAGGAACAGATTGGTTGTTGCAATTTGTACATTAACTAAATTCCCAAAATAAACCAGAAAAAAAAATGAAGACCTTTGAGAAAAATGACTTTATACCTTCTCTTGTTTCATGAGTTTTTTAATCTCACAGAAATCGAAAAGAACTAAAGGAAACTTGGATTTGGAAACATTTTGTAGACCATATCTATGCTCTCTTGCAACTTGGTAAAGCCAAGATTTGGAGTCAAAGAACTCATAGAGTCGTAAATCTTAGACTATTTTCTTCTGCCTCAGCCTTGTCTCTCAAAATTTCCCATAAGTATCCTATTCTCCTTTTAGTTAAGATTCCTTTCTTCTCCCTGGACATACCATGCAGTCATTTTTGCACATTATTTTCTACAAATGCAATATTCTCCCGTTTCTCCTTTATTTCCCTCCAAATCTAACCCTTCTTATTGTCCCAGACCTTCACTTGCCTCCCCCTCACATTCTTATTCCTCTGCCAATGAAATCTCCATGTTCCATTTATATTCAAGAGAAACACTCTTAAAGGTTTCAAGCAGGAGATGTTTATACATTCTCTGAATCTACGCTTTGTACTTATACTTAAACATCATATTGTTGTCATTAGTCTACATCTTTTTCTCACCCAGTAGACTTGGACTTCTTAAGACTAGAAAGTGCTATTATTTATTAATCAGCCTGAGCTCAACATTTATAATCTAGTGGGCATTCAATAAATCATGCACACATGTATGAATGAATAAATGGCAAAGCAGAAATTTGGGTAGGTAAACTTGAAACTCGAATTCAAATGGCACACTAGCAATTAGATTATACAGATAGTACAGCATATGAAAATAAAGAACCTGTAGAAATGGACTGGAAAGAACACATTAAGAATCACCTAAATAGGTATTATTAGATTTGCCAGTTGTTACAGCTTTAAGGGAATTGGTGTGTGCAGAGGAAGATCAACAATGTCTATATTACTCATTTACTATAAATCTTTATATATCATATCTTATTAAGTGCTGTTGTAGGGGTTTTTCTTTTCCAAAAGCTTTCTGTAAACTCCTAAAAAGGAGTAGATGTTTCTCTTCTATACTACATTATCTATACTTCTGAGCATGTGGTCAAATGTAATAAAAGCTCCCCGTTCATAATTTTCAGTTCAAAAGTGGGTTGATTTTTTTTCTGAGGAAGTTGCTGCAAAATTAGAATAAATCAAAATAAGTATTCTGGGTTGAATTGTGCCTTGCCCTACCCCCAACTCAGATGTTAAAGTCCTAACCCCACAGGACTTCCACATGTGACTTTAGGTGGAGATACGCCCTCACAGAGGAAACCAAGTTAAAATTACGTCATTTAGATAAGCCTTAATCCAATTATGAATGATGTTCTTATAAAAATAAGAAATGTGGACACAGATACAAATGGGAGGAAAACAATGTGAGGAGAAGAGGCGTAGGGGGAAGATGACCATCTCCAGCCAAGAGGAGAGTCCTACAGCAGACCCCTCACTCACAGTGCTCGGAAGGAAGCAATTTGACAGCACCTTGATCTCAGACTTCTGGCCTCTGGAACTGTGAGATAATAAATTTCTGTTATTTAAGCCACCCAGTTCATGGTGCTTTGCTATGGTAACCTAGAAAACTAATACAGTAAGCAATGACTTAAAACTCAAAATGAAACAATAAATTTCAATTTTTATACCTTACATATTTGGGTAATGATCTATTTTATTTCAATCATCCAGAGCACATTCTCTTAAATTCATATATTGAATGTAATATGAAGATATTTTTTCTGTTTTTTCTGAGTTTTTTTCTGTTTTATGTTTTCAACATGTAAGATTTTATCTGTTAAAATGCTCGTTTAGAAACATGAACTGAATGAACTTGAAATAACAATGTTCGGAACAGACTTTGTTGAAGATACTTAAGAAGAAAAACAATTGAAAAAACCAAGAAGATGTCAGACATTTGGAGTCCTCTGGGATATTAGGTGGCACATGAAAGTCCAATTATTTTTTCCACTTTATAAACTTGTTTCTATACTTAGAAAATGGTGGGTTTTATTTTTTCCTTTAAATCACATCAATTATTAATTTCAATAAAATGAGGAGGATTTCAAAATTATGACACCATCTCAAAACTCATTAAAAGTCACTTTTAGTTTAATCATTTAGTTAGATTGATAATGAAATCATAAAATAAATTAGATAATGGGATTTACTGTAATTGGCTGATGTATGAACTGTTGACACCAAACTTTCACATTTTCCCAAGGTACTATAAAGATATCATAGCAAGGATTTATTTATATAGTAACAAAATACAGCAAGTGGGAAACAGGTTTAGATAAAGCAATTATTGTTGGTAACATCAGAAAGTGAGGTGATAAGGTACTATAAAATATAGTTTTCCTTAAATCCCTTTAATTACTAATAATAGTATTTACCTCTGAGAACATGTATTTCTAAGCTAAAGGCTTATTTACAAAAGTGCAAAATTCTATCATTCAGGTCAGATTGTCTTTTAAAATACTTTGTTTTTAAACTCTGATAGTAAGAGGGTCATATGCACAGGAAGATAATTTCCTTCCCTTCCAGCTTTTGAGTATTCCTGAGGGAGGATATGGTGGTGGCACAGCTACAACCCTTTTGTGACCATGACAAGAGTCATTGTTGCACTCAGTATAGCAGGACAGAAAAAGAGAAACACCTGTTTCCTTGATGACATCACCGAGCCTCTGAACATCCCTTCAACGTATGCTTCCTGTAATAATTTATGGTATATAATATTAGAAAGAAACTATTATTTAGTGATTAAAAGTAAGGAATCTGAAGCCACATTTATTTGGATTAGGAAGACACACCTGACATTTATTAGCTGTGTAATCTTAAGGAAGTTACTCAACCACTCTGTGCCCTTGAGAGGAAATAGTCAACACAGCAAGTCTGTGCTATTCAATTCTTACTCATCTCTGAAAGCATCATGATGGCCTCTGGTCACATATTTGAAACTGAACTCCTGGAATGTTTTTATAATTACTTGGTAATGATGCTCCTCTAAATGCCAAAAGCAGTGGATCAAGATGAAGCATGTTGTTAGCATGTTTAAAGTAAAACTCAAAGGTTCATTACATGCACCGGCTGCGTGGTTTGGGGTTTGTACCATGGCTGGTCTTTGACTCCAAGACTAAAGTAGACCCTTCTGGGCAAGGAAATGTGGGCTCACACATTTCCTTGCAATTTGCAGCTGTAGAGAAAGACATGCCCGTGAAACCCCCACAGAGGAAGACATAAAAGCTTATGTTGATCTTTCTTGCCTTAGTGTATGTATATTTTTGCCCTGCCTTTCCTGCCCTGTATTCTTTCCTATAATAAATCTTAGCCATGAGTGTAATTTTATGCTGAGATGTGTGTTTTTCAAATGAATCGTTGAACTAGTGGATAGTTGTAGGACTGTTGAGTAATAAAGCTAATATTAGTATCTACCTTACAGGTTTGTTTTGAGAATTAAGATAGTTAATATATGTAAAATAATTCTTAAACAATTGTCTAGCAAATGTAAAACAGATATGCAGTTTAACTATTATTATTTAAGACAAAAAGAAACCCCTTTAAAGTGAATTTTAGTGGCTATTCACTTACTTAAATAGAAAGCACCTCACTGTTTAAGGCTTTCTGCTCAAAAAATTAACAAAATATGAGCTATCTAGAAGATAGGACTTAAAAAATATATGGGATGGAGGTCTCTCAAAGAGTGACAAACACAAAGGGACATGGCTTCAAAGTGTGTTTATAATTGCTAAATTTATGTCAAAACCAAGTTTTAGTATGTATTTGTTATTGTTTGACAATTTTAAAATGCTTTTGCTACATACTGCCTATCCATGGAAATGCATCACTGCATTAACATTGATAAATTCTGAGTTTTGCCTGAGAGCAGTTAGACTCTGACAGTTAACTGTTTCATTAAAGAACAGCAAAAATGATATTCTCTAACGAAGTGAGCAAGTTTATCTTACACCATAACTAAAAATGCAACTATTTTGCTGCTGACAAAAGATGACTCAACGAAATGAAAACACCGTCTGTGCTGAGAAGACATATACCTGTTTGTATGATTTTCTTCTCAATAGCCCTTGTTTACAGTGCAAATGAATCTTACATCAATATGAAGTGTGAGTTTATTGCTGCAGAAGTCCGTGACGTGGGAGACAGACCCATTGAAAAGCCTAAGATTGATTGTCCTTGTAAAAAGCAGAAACACAGCATGCACCAGTGAATATGTTGAAAAGTACATAAGGATTGGAGGCATATTTATATTAACCAGAAGTTCAATCTTGCATTATATGTTCTGGGGGATCATATTGAAACTTAGCCTGCAAATTGGAACAGTTAAAGGTAAATTGATAATACCTAATAACTAAAGATGAAAATGAGCATTTGATTTTAATTTATTTTATAAGACGTGAGTCATTATGCTAAACTACCGTAATGGAGCTTTAGATTGTTTTACAGTGGTTTTTCACATTCTATGTGTCATTGAAATGAGATTAAGAGTATTAATATTGAGTGGGATTTTACTACCTATCAGGTACTGCACATAGAACTAGGTTCTCTTTATGATGATAATGATAATGATGACAAAATAACAAAAATGAGAAGCATATACTCAGACCAGGACCTGGAGACATTTAAATACATTTAGTTTATGAATGTATCATTTAATACTCAAAATGGTTATGGGAATTAGGGAGAACCAGTGTTTTTAAGCTTTGTGGATTCCTTCTTAGTTCTAGGTTCTGCTAACCCCCACCTCTTCCCTGTTGATACCCCAGTTGTAGGATGGCTAGCCTCTTCCTGGAGCTATTAACTCTAGGTCAGCAATACCCAACCTTTTGGGTACCAGGGACTGGTGTCATAGAAGACAATTTTTCCATGGTGCAGGGACAGGGGGGTTGGTTTCAGGATGATTCAAGTGCATTGCTTTTGTTGTGCAGGCAAACCTCTCTGCCAATGATAATCTGCATTTGCAGCCACTCCCCAGCACTAGCATCGCTGCCTCAGCTCCATCTCAGATCATCAGGCAATAGATTCTCATAAGGAGCACATAATCTGAATCCCTCCTATGTGCAGTTTATAGTAGGGTTCATGCTCCTGTGAGAACCTAATGCTGCCAATGATCTGACAGCAAGCGGAGCTCAGGCAGTGATGCATGACGGATGTGGAGCAGCCATAAATACAAATGAGGCTTAGCTAGCTCGCCCTGCTCACCTCCTGCTTTGCAGCCCAGTTCCTAGCAGGCCATGGACCAGTACCAGTCCACAGTCTGGGGGTTGGGGACCACAGCTCTAGGTTATCCCTGGGATCTCATTTGCCCTTTCAGCATTCCAAAAGCTTAGTACCCAGTTTCCTATATAAAATCCCCTCCCAGCGAACTCCTAGCATGGCCTCTATTTTCCAGACTAGACCCTGACTGTTGCAGTCACACAAATTGAAATCATTTAGTCCTTCTCCAGTTTCAATTCAATTCCATTCAATAGGTATTTATTCAGAGTATAAGCTGCCAGGCACTCTTACAAAAGTAAAGAATACATCACCTACTCAAAGTAAATAAATACAGTATCTAATCATACTTAAAAAAACAGAAAGAAAGCAACCACAGAACTCAGATCAGACAAGCTGGAAGCATGCTCTCGAGTAGCTCACGTTACTTGCTCACCCTCTACTTATACTTCAAGCTATACTGCTGAATTATCAATACCTCTAGTAACCCTTTTTGCATTGCTGAGAGCCTAAAGAGTAATTGCTAATTCTCTCCACTCAATGACATTTTAATACTATTTCTTCTAAAACCTCATAATTTTGTTTTGTCTTGTTTTGATTTGTTTCATTTTGTTTTGTTTTTTTGAGACAGGCTCTGACTCCATTGCCTTGATTAGAGTGCTGTGGCGTCATCATAGCTCACTGCAACCTCAAACTCCTGGGCTCAAGCAATCCTCCTGCCTCAGCCCCCCAAGTAGCTGGGACTACAGGTGTGTGGCACCATGCCCAACTAGTTTATTTTTGTTTTTATTTTTTGTAAAGATAGTGTCTTGCTATGTTGCCCAGGCTGGTCTCAAATTCCTAAATTCAAGCAATCCTCCCACTTCAGCCTCTCAAGGCACTGAGATTAAACTAGATTAGTATTCTAAGATATACATCTTCACACTGAGAAGAATCTCTAGTTTCTCCATCTCACTACCTCTCATTATCCTGATCCCTTCTCAACTGCTGAATCCCTGTGCCCTCTCAATTTCAACATTCACCCTTAATGACTTTTACTACCTTTTGTGTGTGCTTCTATAATCTCATCTTAAATACTCACTGTGAATAAAATGTACAAAATGGCCAAAAAAATCCAAAACAAATGTGAAGTCAATGTTTAGAACCATAACTGGAAGATAATAGGTGCTAGATAAATACGTGGTGAATGAATAAAAGGGAAAAACAGAATCTTGGGGAAATTAGAGTTAAGAAAAATGTGCAACAGAGATAAAGCACCTTAGAAAGCACAGTACTTGAATCAGTCATTGCCTCTAGAGCTCAAAGAGATTATAAATCAGTGGAGGAAAAATCTGATCCGCAGTAATCTGATACACATACAACATTTTAATATCATAATGATTATAAACAATGATCTTAATGAAACAGTTAGAAAGTAAGGACCAATTTCCATATTCTAAAACCCAAAATATTGCTCATTTAAACAATTTTTTGCTTCCAGTTGCATTTATTCTCACACAGATGTAGTTCAGTTGCTCATTCTGCCTCTGTCTGTTGAGAGAGCTCCTGCTGGGCTCCATCACAGCTATCACAGCTCCTAAAGTTTTGATAATTCTGTACCAAATACTAAATGTCACCTCTTATCTTCCATGTTCCAATTAGCAATCCATTATTACTACACATGGCTTTTAATCTTTATGGCCTGAAATCATGTTTATTCCTTCATTGTTAAAGCAATGTAAGCTCTTTTGAGAGAGGCAATTCATTTAAATGAACATACACGTCCTTGCTCTCTACAGTATCACATCATAAATTCTGATACTCCTCCTCATGCCTTTGGAACTTACAGCAATATAAAATCACAACCACTGTATCTACTGGCAAGAACTAATAGAGCTGACAATTTTTCTTGATCACAGAGGGAGGGCTGTACACTTCTAGTAATAGCTCTCTGAAGTGATCTGGGATTACCATTTTCATAAATTTTTTTACCTCCTATTTCATGAATAATATTTCTTTCCAAACTCCCATGTCATCATTTTTCTCTGTCTTGAATAACATTTATTTTTTTTAATTTTGATTATTTGATAATTTTAGCTAAGTGTAAAATATATATGTCCTTTTAATTCAGCTGAAAAATTCATGCCTTTCAGACCGAAACTAGATTCGTATATTTATTTTTCTCTCTTGCAAGACAGTATCAAAATAATTTTTACATATTAGCTACTGAGAATCCTTCTTGAATTAATAAATAAATGGGTGAATATACAATGAAGAAAGGCATCTCTCTTAAACAAGATCTGTATCCCCTAATAGTTACATCCTGCTAGACTTTCTTGGTGGTCATTTATTCTTTCACCTATCAAATGTCTTCTCAATGCCCAGTTTGTGCCAATTCGGTGACATTGATAATTCAAACATAAAGAATAATGCAAGCATTTCCTTTCTGCAGACACGGTGAATTCTTCCTGGTTCTAGTACAGAAGTTCTATGAAGGCTTTTAAGGAAAGTCATTGAGGTAGAAAATATTTTTTCACGGTGATGGGACAAATTATTTTAATCTGTTTTAATATAAGAGTTTATATTAAACCCTTGTGCCGCTTTGTGGCATACCCTGCAGGTTGGCTAATTTCAATGCTAATTTCAAACTTCTCCTCTTTTTTTTTTCTATTTGGAAGCTAGAAAGTTAAGGACACAATTTCTCAGCTTTCCTTCTGCATATAAGAGTGGATATATGATACAATTTTGAGAAATAGAATATGAATGAAAATATTTTGTGATGTTTGGGGGATAGTGATTTTTCCCAACAAAAAGGTAAAGATGCAAGTGACGGTCCATTTTTCTTGCCTTAAAATGGGATATGGTATCAAGATGTCAGTTCTTTCCAACTTAATTTATAGATTCAATGTATCCCAATCAAAATTTAAAATTTTTTTATAGATACTGACAAGCTGATTCTACAGTTTATACAGAAAGACAAAAGATCCAGAATAGCCAACACAATATTGAAGGAGGACAAAGTCTGAGGACTAACACTACCTGACGCCAAGACTTGCTGTAAATCTACAGTAATCAAGACAGCGTGGAAAAGACAAACTGGTAATAAAATAGAATAAAGAGTCCAGGAGTAGACCCACATAAATAGTCAGCTGATCTTTGACAAAGGAGTGAAAGCAATACAACAGATTAAAGATACTTTTTTCAACAAATGGTGCTGAAACACAGACCTTACACCTTTCACATAAATTAACTCAAAACAGATCACAGGTGTAAATGTAACATACAAAATGATAAAACTCTAAGAAAATAACAGAATAGAAAAACTAGATAACATTCAGCTTGGAAATGACTTTTTAGATACAATGCCAAAGGCATAATCTATGAAATATAGAATTGATAAGCTGAAATTCATTAAAATTATTTTTTTCTGCTCTGCAAAAGACACTGTTAACAGAATGAAAGACAAGGCACAGACTGGGAAAAAATATTTGCAAAATACCCATCTGATGAAGGACTGTTATCCAAAATACATAAAGAACTCTTAAAATTTGACCATACAAAAACAAACATCTCAATTAAGAAAGGTGCCAAAGACCTCAACAGTACCTCACCAAAGAAGATAAACACAGAAAATAACTATTTTATATGTCACCAGGGACATATGATAGTTACGGGAGGGCTGTGCAGACAGGATTCAGCCATTGTTAACATAATGAGAATGGTTACATGGCTGGATGTTTTCTGGACAGCACTTGTGCTACTTAAAACAACAATGAGGTCTTAACTATGAAATCTTTGCCTAGACCAATATCCTGAAATGTTTCCTATATGTTTTCTTCTAGTAATTGTATTGTTTCAGGTCATACATTTAAGTCTTTAATCCATTTTGAATTATTTTTTTTGTATATGGTGAAAAGCAGGCATCTAGTTGCATTCATCTGCCTATGGATATCCAGTTTTCTGAGCACTATTCATTAAAGAGGGTGTATATTCCCCGATATATGTTCTTAATGCCTTTAATTAGTACAACCATGGTGGAAAACAGTATAGAATTTTCTCAAAAAACTAAAAATAGAACACTCATATAATCCAGCAATCCAACTACTATAATATTTATTTGGTAAAAAGGAAATTGGAATATCAAAGGGACACCCACACTTCCATGTTCATTGTAGCACTATTCATAAAAGCCACAATATGAAATCAACCTAAGTGTCCATCAAGAGATGAATGAGTAAAGAAAATGTGGTATATATACACAATGGTATACTGTTCACAACACCCCTCCCCCCAAAAAAGAGTGTGACATTTTATTATTTGCACCAACATGGATGGAACTAGAGATCATTATGTTAAGTGAAATAAGCCAAACACAAAAAGGAAAATATTCCATGTTCTCAATCATGTTTGGGGGTTAAAAAAGTTGATCTCATGAAGGCATAGAACAGAATGGTGGTTTCCAGAAGCTGTGAAGTGTAGGGGAAGGGATGAAGGGAACTTGGTTAATGGGTACAAACATACAGTTGGATAGAAGGAGTAATTTCTAGTGTTCAATAGCATGCTAGAGTGACTTAGATAACAACAACATATTGTATATTTCAAAATAGCTAGAAGATTTGAAATGTTCCCAACACAAAGAAGTGATAAATGTTTAAGATGATGGATATCCTAGATACTCTGATTTGATCATTACCCATTCAGTGCATATATCAAAATATCACATGTGCCCCATAAATTATACAATTATTATGTATCAATAAACAAATTAAAAACAACAACAGTGAGATACCATTACACACATATAAGAATGATCAAAATCAAGAACACTAACAACACCAAAAATAGGTAGGACTGTGGAGCATCAGAAACTTTTATTCATTGCTGGTGGAAATGAAAAATGGTACAGCTACTTTGGAAGACAATTTGGCAGTTTCTTACAAAACTAAACATTCTCTTACCATATGATCCAGCAATGGTGCCCCTTGGTGTTTTAGTTGAAAACTTACGTACACACAAAAATCTTCACGAGGAAGTTTATAGCAGCTTTATGCACAATTGCAAAAACTTGGAAGTAGCCCAGATGTCCTTTAGTAGGTGAATGGATAAACTCTATGGTATATCCAGAAAATGAAATATTATTCAGCACTAAATAAAACATGATCTATTAAGCCATAGAAAGACATGAAGAAAATTTAAATGCATATTACTAAGCGAAAGAAGCCAATCTGAAAAGGCTACATACCATATGATTCCAACTATATGACATCCTGAAAATGGAAAAACTATGGAGAGATTAAAAGGCTCAGTGGTTGCCAGGAGTAGGCAGAGGGATGGATGAATGGGTGGAGCACAGAAGAGTTTTAGGACAACAAAACTATTCTGTTTGAAACTATAATGGTAGATACCTCTCATTATACATTTGCCCAAACACACAGAATACACAATACCAAAAGTGAACCCTAATGTAAACTATAGACTTTGGGTGATAATGATGTGTCTGTCAATGTAGA
>CAUYRT010070952.1:0-16042 GCA_963574885.1 Lepilemur ruficaudatus
ATTGGCCAACTGAAAATATATATGTAGAAAAAAAATTAGCTGGGCATGGTGGCACATGTCTGTAGTCCCAGCTACTTGGGAGGCTGAGGCAGTAGGATCGCTTGAGCCCAGGAGTTTGAGGTTGCTGTGAGCTAGGCTGACGCCATGGCACTCACTCTAGCCCGGGCAGCAGAGTGAGACTCTGTTTCAAAAAATAAATAAATAAATAAATAAAATAAAGCAAAATCTTTAAGGTATTCAAATTGTTGCCTTTAGTGTGAAGTCATTTCCTCGGATTGTGGAAAAGCATTATGTGCTTGGACTTTACTTATAGTACTTATAATTTGCAACTTCTCTTTTGATGGTAGTATTGTATTTTTGACAGAGAGAAAACTGTGACAAACTTTTTTAAAGGAAAAGAGATACATGAATTAATCAGTCTTGTGTATCCATTAAGGTCTAGATCTAAATTTTTTGTTTGAGACCAATATTTTTTAAATTGATAACTCGGTCTTGTGAGTACTGTGGAAGCTCACATATACAAAGAAAGAAGAATACAAATGCAAGCGATCTGTGAATGATTTGACAACTTTCCAGTATTATAAAGATTGTATTATTTAAATTCTCCCTTCACATTCCAATGGTTTCTTAATTATGCGTGGTATGAAAGACTTTCCTAGGCTTCTACTGAAGCAGGTCTGATTAGGGAAGGAAGATTTTTTACATATCCTAAGACATCTTAAAATATACAAGGTAGTTATCCAGGAAATTATTGTCTGGGAGTATGATTCCATTTGATGATTTCAATTTACAATCATTAAATATTATCTAAAGGAGAAGCATATTCCAAGAATACCAAAGTGTCATGAATGTGATTTAAAGATACTACAGTGGAAAAAAGTTTTCATTGTAATAAAAGAATTATAAGCTTGAAATGTCCTGTGGCCTAGTGATATATTTTATCCTTGTCTTTGTTATCATTAGCCTTCCTTAATATGTTTTTAAATTAGAATAACTCATGGAACTTTAATATCTTAATCAAAGTTAGTATTGTCATACTGGAAGGAGTCAAATGAATGATTAAAGCTGCAAAATCACCTTTTAGATGTCTCATTGTATTTACAAGAATCTTAAAACAAATATAGCCTCTGAGATCTGGCAGATTCAAGAGCAGTTTCTTTCGTCTTTATTATTTTCTCTATTAAGCTAAGTTGCCCATGAATTATAGCTATTTATAAATTTAGCAAATTTCCTATTGATGGTATTAATCATTTTTAATGAAATTGACTCACTGTGTGAGAGACTTTCACCATAGTTTGTCACCATGGCAGCCAGTTGTTGGTATTAATAGTGCCAGAGTCATAGGTTTTATTGCCAGAATTGTCCCCTTAATATTACACCATGTTAAGCTTCCAAGTATACTCAGGCCAATGTTTCCCAAGTGCATGTCTCACAGAAACCATGAAAGGTGATACAAATGGATTTCTCAAATCCATCCTCAGCATTTGGGGTAAAGGGACACACCACCCCAGATTTCTCCAACTGTGGTCTGTAGACCTCTGTTTAGGAATCCATGAAGGCAAATTTGGGTACCATAAGGCTGACCTACTGAATTATTACCTCGGGGAGTCCTGGAAACTGCACATCAAACAAGGAAACCATGTGTATTCTGATCACTGTGGGAAATTAAAAATAAGAGCCTCTTCATTTAGGTCAGCAGATTATCACTAAATCTGTCAGTGATTAAATAGATGATTATTTAAATGCTTCCTTCAAATCCCAATGGTTTCTTAATCATCCATGGAATGGAGACTTTGTTAGACTTTTATTTTTTATTGTCGTTAAAAGAAATAAAATATGAGGTCTATTCTCTTAACAATTTTTAAGTGTATAGTACAATATTTTTAACTATATGCACAATGTTGCATAGCAGATCTCTAGAACTTTTTCATTTTGCGTGACTGAAACTATACTCATTGAACAGAAACCTTCCATTTGCCCCTCTAGACTTTCCTAGACCTTTAGTGGAGCATTTCTGATTGGAAAAAAAGGAATTATCTTCATTCATTAAATAGACATAATGTTGTAAATTCAAATTGTCCATTCAATTCAATGATACAATCAAATAGGCATAAATAAGCATACTCATACTTTACTTTCCTTGAAATTATCATTTTTTTCACCAATATTATCCAATTGAAAGTTGTGTTGTATGTGGGAACAATCAGAATGAATGACAATTTATAATTTAGTCTAAGAATCAGAAGAAAAGCTCATGAGTTGTAAGTTATTTTTTCTTTTGTATAGCAGAGCAGACAAATGATAGAGAAATTTAAACAAGTAATAACATCTGATATTTACATACGATTTCATCTTTCTCTGGGGATACATTTTCATTGCTTCCTTAATCTGGGTAGGTGTACAGTTATAATCTTTTTGAGGGCAGTGACTGTGGTTCATATTAACCATACATAATTTATTTCATTTCTATTCAGCTTTTTACAAATGTACGAGGTGATGTAGCAACACACAAATACGTAATGACTATTTGCTAAACATATGGAAGATTCTGCTAGCAAATCAGTAGGTTGTAAAAATAATCTTTACACTCATGAAACAAACAATGATATTTGCTTTGAGTTATTTAACATCTTACGATAGAATTAGGATCAAGATTCAGAGTTTTCTGAAGCTAAACATAGATTTATACTTTAGGGTTGGTATCTTTTGTATAGAGATGGAGAAAAAGGGGGAGGGGGAGGGAAAAGAAGACACCATCCATTAAGTAGTGCTTTCTGGAATTGAAGTTCAGACACTTTAAAAGGAACATATTGACCTTTTCCTCCCTTTTTCATGCAAATGAGAGCAATGGGCAATGAACAAATTATAAATCCAACAAGTACACAATATGAACATAGATTTCATAACCCTTTTGAAATTGAAGACTTGGAGGGGGTCATTGCTTTGTCACTTTTCAGTCATATAGAATAATGTGTTTTTATCATTTTCATGTCTTTGGAATCCTTGGTTTTAGACAAATGTGCAGAGGATTCTGCTAAATTATAAGGGCAACTCATTTTAAAGGTTAAAGGATGAGATGCAATTAGCCTCTAAATTTAGACCTGATTACTGAAGTCAGACTATACTTTGGTTTAGAACAATGTAACCAGACATTTTAATGCACAAATGTGTCCACTAGTGGACAATTAGAGTTGTCAGTTTAAGTAGTCAATTGAAGAAGCAGGTTAAACTGAAATTGGTAGTGTCTCTGTGACCTTGTGCTTAGAAACATTTCTCTGGAAATACAATCGTGAGCTTTGAATTGGTGAAGGAAGTAGCAGAATCTAATTATGGCTAAAGTACCAATGTCTACATTCTTTTCATATACATCACAAACTACTGACCCATGAAAGGACAGATACTGAATGGATATTCTAGAAAGGCAGCAGTAATTGGTACTCAGGTAACCAAGAAGATCAAACAATTTTTGTAGCCTATAATATGCTTTTGAAATAGAGTTCTGATCAGGGAGAAAGAACGATAAAAGAAAACATTGTTTTCTTTACCTTTACCTCTCTCCCATTTTATGTGCCTATATGTGAAATTTGCAAGAAAAATTCTGATTCTCACCTGAGCATGAAAATAACAGCTTCCTACCTGATGGCTAATTAGTCATTTTTAATGAACTTTACTTACTCTGAGACACTTTGTCCAAAGTGCCTGCCACTATGGCAACCAGTTATTTGGAAAGTGCATTAGGCTAAAAACAAACATCTGTGTGGGAAGAAAACTGCTTTTCCATTCAAATTTGTATTTAATTGAGTGCTTGGTAGTGGGAGGTGAGATGAAAGATAATTAACCCACACTGTCAAGAGTTTCTCAGAGTAGAGACCTGGGTGAAGCATTCCCAGACCAACCTCAGCCTGGAAACAGCAACTAGGGACGAGTGACTTCCAAGACAAGCAGAGAACAAAGGCAGGCACTTTAAATGGGTGTGGCCAGTTAATTTTAAGAAAAAAAAAATCAACACTTTGATCCAGATCCAGTACTGAAGATTAGTTGTAATATGTTCTCTTGCTCCTAAGACAGAATCATTCTTCATAATTAGATGTCATGATATTATTTAATTTTACAGTTTGGCTTGTCTATAAGGAATTTTGTGTGTTCTTAAGAAAGGCAAATATGAAAATGGTTATGAAGGAAAAATTGTTAAAGATGAGTAGATTCATTAATGATACTATAAATAGTTCCAACACTAAAACTGTATTAATTTACAGCCATTCCTTTTCCCTAAAATATTTTATTTTGCTCTTTTACAACTTTTTCCTATAATAATTCATTGGAGGGTATTTCTTTCTACTACCATATAAAGTTAAGTTCAAAAACATTAATGAAGTTAAACTAGATAAAGGCAACTGACTGCTAATAATTAATTAAGGCTTTGCCTTAATTAAAATATGAAGTATATAATTTCATGGCTAAACTTTTGGCCGTGGATTGGGTGACATTTACAGCTTTTTCTCTCTTCTACTTTCCCTCCTACATAAGAACCTAGTAAATGTTTAGTAAATTGGAAGGTACTATTTACTTTGATTCTTGTTTGAAATTAATTTAAGGCTAACAGTTTGATCAGATGAGACATGTTATTTTTCCATAAATAATTTGCTCAGCTATAAGAAGATCAGAAACAGCTTAGCCATAAGGAGAAAATTGACCACCCTTAGGCATTTCCCATGACTTCTAGTCTACATGTTAGGTGACATTTTGTAAAAAGATGAAGTTGCATGAAATAAGAAAGTATGTACACCAAGCAATGAACTACCAGTTTTGTATACTGAGGTGCTCCAGTCAAAGGATATTGTTATAAAATCCTAACCAGCTAGATTGCCATGGAAAGAGGAATTTTGATTTGTTGAATATTCTACTTAACTGAAACTGAATCAGAAGGACAGTTTTTTGGTTTCAATTTTGTTGCTAGAGTCCCGCATTCAAATTTTCTACATCTTCTTCTTAAAATGTACTAATGTAAATTTTACTTACATTCTTTGGTAAATAAGACTCATTCTGGGGCAATGAATTGTAATTCTGAATAATAATTTTCATTTTATAATACTGGAGATGTGAATGATAAAGAGAACGGAGACAAATAAGCTCTGACCCCTGGACCAGAAATTGCCAAACTCTGGCAGCTACATATTCCTGAGGCACAGCTGATTCAATAAACAATTTGTCTTTCTCAAATATATCTTACGTTCCCAGGCTACGCAATTCTCTAACGATGTGGTCCCCAACCCCGAGTCTGTGGCCCGTTAGAAACCAGGCTGCACAGCAGGAGGCGAGTGAGGGAAGCTTCATCTGTGTTTACAGCCGCTCCCCATCCTTCACATCACCGCATAAGCTCTGCCTCTTGTCAGACCAGCAGAGGCATTAGATTCTCATAGGAGCGTGAATCCTTCTTTAAACAATACACATGAGGGATCTAAGTTGTGCGCTCCTTACGAGAATCTAATGCCTGATGATCTGAGGTGGAGCTGAGGCAGTGATGCTAGCGCTGGGGAGCAGCTGCAAATACAAATTATTATTAGCAGAGAGGTTTGACTGCACAATAAATGTAATGCACTTGAATGATCTCAAAACGATCCCACCTATGCCCCCCACAGTGTGTGGAAAAAATGTCTTCCATGAAACCGTTCCCTGGTGCCAAATATGTTGTGGACCGCTGCTCTCATGCGTAATAAATTATATATTCATTTATAAATACTATTGAATTCATTGTAATGAGATCATGATTGTCATGATTTTTTTTGAAAACTCAGTATAATTACAATTATATAGTGAGAAGAATAGTAATATTTTAAGATGAGGCACTCATATTTATCAGTGACTATTAATTATAGGTCAAGATACTTTTCTAAGCACTTTACATGTATCTCCTCATTTAAATTTTTATTAACATTATGGCATAGGTAATTTCATTCCCATTTTACAATTAGAGAAAGCTGGGTACAGAGAGATGAATGATCTAGTCCAAGTTTATATAGCCAGGTGTTGGTTATTAAGGAGATTAAAAAATAGCTTTTTACTTGAAAAATTTGGGACTTACTGCTTTAGATGATAGCATAAATTAAAAAAATAAAGCTTCTTGGGAGACTTTGTTTTGGTCATTTTTTATCTGCTAAAGTTCAAGAAGATAAGAAATCTGGTTGGTAATATGGAATAATGGGCTCAAGTTAGCTGCAGTTTATTCTTAGTGGGTATGACAGAGAGGCCTATTTATTGGTCTCCGTGGCAATCAGAAGGCCCATGATGACGGGAGACATAACTGTGTCACATGGAGTGTGTCTGTTTAGTATTCCTCGAGAATACCTGATTTTAGCCCTGTGTGAGGTATTCAGCACTGCAGCGTTCAGTCCCTGGGGTCTCAGCAGAATCCAGGCGCTTGTTTGCCAGGCAGACCTGAAATAACTGTTATTTATTTATAGCCTCTGGCACTGTCTGAAACATTCTGCAACACAACTAGGTTAACAACTTCAAGTTAATGTAAACACTCCAAAAATGAAAGTACCGGTGCTGAACTGCAAATACGGCCAGGCACAGAAGAGGAATCGGAAGAGGCAAAGGCACAGGCCACACACAGACCCCGGAGTCCGTGAGGCATTCTCTTAGGGGGAGTTCCAAAATGACTGGTTGTTGATGAGTGCTTGGTGCTAGGACGGGTGTCTGCTGTAGGCATGTGGCTCTTACCGTTTGGATATAGCTATTATAGGGGAAGGGAGTGGGACTAAGAGACAAAATTTCATGACAGAATAGTCCACTCAAAACTTTGAGCCAAGGCTCAAAACTCTGCAACTCATTAACAGTAAATGCCAGTACTTGCAAATGGCCTTCATTATCTGCTGTCATCTGAGCTCAACACTCAACACTCTATTCTTTACTTACACCATGTGAGCCACAGGGACACTTGATGTTCCTTGAACATGATTAGTGTGTTTTCACCTGGGTGTTGGACTCACCATCCCCTTTGCCTGATACTAGCATGGCTCAATCCCTTATTTCTTTCTGATATTTGCTCAAGTGTTACCTTATCAAAGAAGTATTCCTGACCACCTGTTCCACTTATCTATTGCTGCATATGTACTATCCCCAAATACAGTAGCTTAAAATAGCCATTTTCATTTTAGATCACCATTTTGTGAGTCAGGAATTTGAGTAGGGCTTGGCCAGATGAATCTCCTAGTGCAAGGGACCTTGACAGAAGGCGTTTGGTGGTATCCAGTTGGTGGATGGGCTCCAAGTGAAGCTTTTCTCACATGCCTGGCACTTCGGCAGGGATGAATGGAAAGCTGGCCTCAACTAGGATTGTCTTCCAGTGTAGTTCCAGTATCTATTGCTGTGTAACAAACTACCTCCCCAAATAGTGGCTTAATATAACAAAAATTATTACCTTGCAATTTCTGTGAGTCAAGATTCCAATACTTAGCTAGGTCCTCTGGCTCAGGCTTTCTCACTAGGCTGCAATCAAAGTGTCTGTTGGGGTTGCAGTCACCTCATCTTGGCTGGGGAAGGACCAACTCCCAAACTCACTCATGTGGCTGTTGGCAGGTCTTAAGTCCTTGCTGGATGTTGGCTAGAGACATTAGTTTCTTGCCTCATGGGCCTTTCCATAAGTTTACCTACAACATGGTAATTTGCATGCCTCAGACAAAGGGATTTGAAAAGGAAGGGGGTAGGGGGAAGAGAGAGAGAAATAGGAATAGAGAGAGTATAGGCCCATGCAAGAGAGATCAAAGCAAAAGATAAAGAGTTTTTTGCAACCTATTCTTGGAATTGGTACCGCAATACATTGGTGGTATTCTCTGTGTTAGAAGAGAATCATTAGGTCCAGCCCATACTCTAGGGGAGGGGAATACACAAGGGTATGAATATCAGGAAGCAGGGGCTGCTGGGAGCCATGCTAGATGCTGCCTACCATAGCCAGTGTCCACACTTGACGTGTCCAGCATGGTGCTCTCAGGGATCCCGGGAGGGTGTTCTAAGAAAACGTCCTTGGGCAGAAGCTGCAAAGATTGTAGCCTCAAAAGTCTAAGAACATCACCTTCACTGTATCCTGTTGGTCATGTGAAGACACGCAGGCCAGCCCAGATTCAAGGGGAAGGGAATCAGACTCAACCTCTCAATGTACAGACTGGCAAGGAACTTGCAGGCCCCTTTGTTCAGTGCAATACTCCATATAATGTACTATGCCTCCCCCCGCCACACACCATATTTTCCTTACCTCATTTTTCTTCATAGCACTTGTATTTTTAAACATTTGTTTATAATTTGTCTCTAACAACTAGAAAGTGAGCTCTCTGAAATCAGGGAAATTTGCTCGTTTTTCCCCCGACTGATATACCTCTAGGGTTTAGAACAGTGCCTTGGTACACAGATTTTCAATAAATATTTAGCACAGTTATTGGGGCTTATTAGGCCTTAAATGATCTGGACCCTGCCTACTTTGCCAACCATTTCCTCTAGGTCAATATTATCTAGCCTCATTGATTTTGGTGGTTGCTGTTTTTCCTAAAATATGCAAAATTTATTGCTGTTTTATAGTTTTTGTATCAGCTATCCCATTTCTTACTTGATTTCTGAAGGACTGGGTACTTTTTATTATCCAGGTCTAAGTTTAAGTGTGATACCTCCGAAAGGACTATATTAGGTTTCTTGTCATTTTCTATCTCATCATCTAGTTTTATTTTCTTCGTAGCACTTATAACTGATAGTTTCTAGTGTATCTATTCATTTGTTTATTTTATCCCACTTAAAAATAAACACTGTGAATTCAGGAGCCTTGTCGGTCTGATCCAAAACTCTATCCTTTAGCACTCAGAACAGTATCTGATCTGACTCATTGTTTTTGTTGAATAAACAAATATGTCTCTGTTGAATGAAGCGAATCTTCTGATAATCGATATATGAAAATGCTGGTTTTCTTCTTAACACTTTTTTCCTATAAAATTTAGCTCCAATTCAATGCCTGTAAGTCTCCTTTTTGTCATCACCACCCCCCAACGTTTATTGCTGTAATCATGAAATCACTGAATGTCATTACACCACTTTTGCTAATGACAATAAAATATCTACTCAAGAAGAGCCTAATGACCTGGAAGTAATTGCAAAAGTGTGCAAACAAGAGAGCTGCCAGTTGGCCAACAGGGCTGATATTTTATGCACAGAACCTCGTCCCCACAGCAATAAATCTGGTTCTGCACTTGGTTTTAGACCCATTATGTGAATTGATGACTAAAAATTGGAAGAGTTTGGAAAAACCACCTGGAGACTAGGTCCTTTTAGAAGGTGTATTGCATAAAGTGGCAGAGGTATAATAAAAAGAAACATTTGCTGTGTGTGTAGACTACAATTTGAACCTAGAAAATTTTCAACAGCTAGGAATACCTTTTTGCTTTAAAATCCATCTTCTTGTCTCTCTCTTTTTATTCCTCAGCTACAAAGCCATTTATCTTGGGAGACAATAGGATATATTTTTCCTTCTGCTACCCTGAAGTTTAGGAGAAAGTGATAAGCTCAGCATTTGTAGGAAATTCTTGTTTCCCTGGGTGGGCTTGTCCAAATGACTTTAGGGGTGCTGGCCAGGTAAAGGAGCAGGGATCAGTGGGATTCATGAAAGTCTCATGTCTGGTAGTCTTTAGGAATGTAGAAGCATGGCCACTTTGACCTCGTCTGTTTCGGACGGTTATATTCCCCTTGCCTGAGCCAAATGGCTTCTTAAGTGTGCCTCATTTCTAGTACCAACATCAACCAGAAAATTCTCTGTGTTGAAAATAACTGTTTAAATCAGATCCATATTTTCAAAAAAGAAAAGATTAAATAATAGAAGGGATATGCTGAATTGAAAGAAGGTAGTTCATGATTCCAGGCTGAGATCACGCGATTCTGTTCAATTGTCTCTTTTCTCCAGGTGAACATGTAGAATTCTTGGTGAGAGAGCTCTCTGAACTTCTAGTGTGCTTCTCTGTCTAGTGTGCTGCTTTACAATGACAAGGAATTGTGTATTATAATGTGTATTATATACACACTCATGTATATACATATATACACACATACATTGATTAACATACATATGTGGGGAAATTAATTCATGTATTTTGTAAACATTGTAACCGATATCATAAGGTTTATTGAGAGATGAACATAGCCCTGAACCTGACTGCTAAGAATATGAAGTCAGCATGTTGGCAGCTCAAAGAGGTAAACAGGTTTTGACTTAAGTTATATTTTAGTAAGTAAATGGTGCCAGAAGTTATTGACTGGAATTGCAGTTAGTATTTAGGCTTGTGCTTTCCTAACCATAGCTTGTTCATCCTTTTCAAGAAGGTAGTAAATCTTTCACTCTCCTGATTTTTCTTATTTCTAAATTCCAATCTTCTGCCTAAATGTTCCTTCAAAATCCATCTGAAAGTGACAAATTGTAGGACAGCTCTCAGAAGGCAATAAGATCGTGGTAGAAAAATCACTGGACCAGGAGTTGGAAGTCTTTTCTTATATGCTCCCAGCTCTATCTTTTGGTGACTTTTGGCAACTTATTTAAGCAGTCTTCTTTTTTTTCTTTCAGATTAATACATTTTATAAGTAACTGTGAGGTTAAAAGAAAAGATGCGTGAGAAAATATTTTGAGAAATATAAAATGTCAAAGGAATATAGGTATTTTTTATTATTTTGTCCAAGTACGTTTATGTATGTGTAATGTCTGCTGACAGATATAGCTACTAGTGTGTTGGAAACAGAGAAATAAATAAGATACTAAATATAAAGACACCTTTCTTTCTATAATGGAACTTATATATGTTCCATATATATCAACGACCTGTTCTGTATGACCCAGTGTTTTAGGTGCTTTATTCAAGGTAAAAATAAAATGTTAATAAAACAGGACAGATAGATACAGACTGCTCAGGTGTGTTGCAAAATATTTCCTGAGTAAAGTTGGTCGTAGAAAATTATGTTTGGTTAAGGGAGCAGTGTAAATAATGGAATAATAACAATCTTTTGCCAGATCATGAACTCCATGAGGACAGAGTCCAAGTTGTAACATTGTGTTTTCAGTGATCTTAAAGATAGTGGGTGCTTAACAGATGGTTGAGAATGAATGAATTAGCATATAATTAAGGAAGAATTAATATTTTGCTGCACCTGAAATGTATCTAGATAAAACTAAAAAGGAAGATGGATACCATGTCATGGCTTCTGAATAATCTAGGCTTAATTTTCTTCCTTTCTTTTTAATGAAGACATTTTGATAATGCTTGTAATGGTGAAATGATGACAATAATTCCAACACAAATTTTGAAGTTTCTTCCTCTTTCCCATTTTACAAGTGAGGGTAATGAGACTCAGGGAGGTTATGTAATGTGCCTGAGGCCGTAGAGCTGCTAGCGGCAGAGCTTTCACGTAAGAGGAGACAGAGGCAAAGGCCTGAAGTCATTCATCCCTTTACATTACCTTCACTGTGAGGGGAGTTTGGACCTTGTATCTGTGTCTTCCAGATGTTCCTGCAGTGAAAGAACTATTGTTGTCTTTAAAAACATTGGCAACACAGAATCCTTCTGAATCACAAAAATGACCACATTTGGGATGTCAGATGTTCAAGAGCTCCAATTTAATTTAATATCCATCAGTATCATTTCATTTATATTTTAAAGATAAAGGAAAAAAGTATCCATTGGGGTAATCTCTGGACCATCTCATTGCCTTTAATAACCTTACTTTAAAATCTCCGAAAAAGAGGAGAAGCAGGATGCTCCAAGACAGACTAAAATCCGTATTCTTTCATGTCAGTGGTATCTTGTAGAGGAGTAAAGAAAGCACTCCCCTACTTCTGTATTATTGATCATCTATCAAAATAGAATGCTGATATCATCTGAGTCTGTTCGTTTCATAATCAACATCATCATCTTCATCATCTTCCTAACTAAAGTTTATTTAGGGCTTTATTCTATAATAAGCACCCTGCTAAGCACTTTAAATGCATTATATGGTTTTGTGTGCACAATGGCCTATGAAGTTACAGGTCCTAGTTTTTCTATTTTTTGTAGAGATCAGGTCTTACTATGTTGTGCAGGCTGGTCTTGAACTACTGGCCTCAAGTGATTCTCCCACCTTGACCTCCCAAAGTGTTGGGATTACAGACATGAGGCACTGCTCCCAGCCTTGGGTTGTTCTGATATTGAGTTTTTATGAAGTCTAGGAAAAAAATCCATTTCCTCACATCTAGATAATATTCTCACTTGAAAATAAGGAAATTGAGAATCAAAAAAATTAGGGAGCACACACAAAATCTTATAAGTAGTAATGATAGATTTTTGGCTTTAAAATCAGCCTGAGCTCTTGATAACCAGTACTATTCTGGATAGAGTTGGATCGGGTCCCATTCTACTAAGTGAAGTATTCCAAGAATGGAAAAACAAGCATAACATGTACTCACCATCAAATTGTTATTAACTGATCAACACTTAAGTGCATCTATAGTAATCACATTCATCGGGTGTCGGGCAGATGGGAGTGGGGAGGAGGGGATGGGTATATACACACGTAATGGGTGCAGTGTGCACCACTGGGGGGATGGACACGCTTGAAGCTCTGACTCGGGTGGGGTAAGGGCAATATACATAACCTAAACATTTGTACCCCCGTAATATGCTGAAATAAAAAAATTAAAATAAAAAAACAATCAATACTCTTCTGTCTAATTTTTGAAGGAAATAATGCCTGAGTTTATCCTATATTGTTTTATGGGATTAGTTGGTTGTGTAGCTGGGGATAGAATACTTGAAGAGGATGAGATAAGTTATGCAAAATGTAAAATCATTTTATTAACTTGGATTTCCTAGAAATACAATTATTGCTTATATTTGAATAGTCTCAGAATCATGGTAATTCTGTCATCCTTTATTTTTTAAAATATGCTCTATTTTTATCCACTTTATCTTGAATGATGTGCAGGTATTTGTATTGGTGATATGTGTGACTTATAAAAGGGAAAGACGTGGGCCTCATCGTTTATTTGTGTGACTATATGCAGCAGATGTATGTCTCCAATATGGCTCAAAGCAAGGGCTCAGTTCATGGATTGTTGGGCCTACAATACATAAAAATGTAATATGTGTGTATTATATTTGCAAATGACACCATAAAAAAGTGAAGTGAGCCAACTAAATGACTACCAGCGGTGGAATAATAATCATAGGAATGTATTGTTTGGTTTGTAAGAAGAGTTGTTACATAAAAATACCCCCAAAAGACAAAAAGATATGTGACTTAATGTCAAAAAATGATGAACATGAAGGATAGGATGGAAGAAACAAATACTGTGATCGGAGACAATAGCATTGTTGGCTTAAGAAACTAAAGGCAAAACAACTGGAAAACAAAATTGTTGAAGGAGTCAATTTGCTGCTTAGGGAGTAAACATACTGTATTCATAATAACATATACTATTATGTTGAAATTACATTTATTGCAAATATATATAAATTTCCAAGAAATAGGACTAATGCTATCATCAAGTATGAATGTTTCCTGATGAAATGATCTAAAGTGTCACCTCCATGGATCTATATGTACATATTTGGTGGATTGAAGATTCCTCAACTATTATATTGATCAACATAGTTTCATTGGGATATAATTCATATATCATAAAATTCACCCATTTAATGGTAAAATTCAATGCTTTTGAATATATTCACAGAATTATGCAAGCATTAGCACAATTTAGATTATTTTCCTCACCCCAAAAAGAAACCTCATGCCCTTTAATTATCGCTCCCCATCCAATTTCCACAAATCCCTGCAGCTGTAGGCAATCACCAATTAGCTTTTTTGTTCTATAGATTTGCCTATTTTGGATATTTCATTTGAATGGAATCAAATGATATGTGGTCTTTTGACTGGATTCTTTCACTTATTAATAGCATACTTTTCTCAAGATTAATTCATGTGAAAGCATATGTCGGTATTTCATTCCTTTTTATTGCTGAATAATATTTCATTTCATGTATATACCACCACATTTTGCTTAACTATTATATCGATCCACATATAGGTTGTTTCTCCATTTTGGGTATTGTGAATAATGCTGTATGTGAGTATAGCATTGTGTGATTGCATTTCTCTTCACTATAAATCTAGAAGCGAAATTGCTTGTTGAAATGGTAATTCTATGTTTAACGTTTTGAGAAACTGTCAGACTGTTTTCGAAAGGAGCTGAATTGTTTTACATTCTCACAATCCATGTATGAGGAATCCAATTTTTCCACATCCTTATTGACACTTGTTGTTATCTGATTTTTGATTCTAGCTATCCTGGTGGGTGTAAAATAGTATCCTGTGATGGATTTAATTTACATTTCCCTAATGACTAATGATGTTGATCACCTTTTCATGTGTTTGTTCACCATTTGTATATCTTCTTTGGAGGCATGTCTATTCATTCCTTTGCCCATTTGGGTATTGGATTATTTGTGTTTTATCATTGAGTTGTGAGAGTTCTTAATATATTCTGGACATAAATACCATGTCAGATATATGATTTGCAAATATTTTCTTCCATTCTCTGGTTGTATTTTTTTAATTCTTTTTTTTTCAAATTTAATTATTTATGTTTAAATTGACATATAAAATTGTGTGTATTTATTATGTACTACATAATGTTTCGAAATAGGCATATATTGTGGAATGGTTACATTTAGTTAATTAGCAAACATATTATCTCACATAGCTCTCATTTTTGTGGTGAGAATTCTTAATATCCACTCTCTTAGTATTTTTGAAGAATACAACATAGCTTGAAATAGATTGTCATTAACTACAGTCACCCTGCTGTCTTTTCACTTTCCTGATAGTGTCCTTTGAAACATAAATACTTTCAATTTTTATGAAGTCCAATTTATCTATTTTTTTCTTCTGTTGTTTATGCTTAGGTGCCTAAGAAACAACTATGAAATACAAAGCTTATTTCTGGACACTCAATTATTTTTGATTCTTCTGTCAATATTTAGGATAATTCACCAATGAAGCCACCAGAGCTGGGGCTATTCTTTGTGAATAATTTTTTTTTTATTATCAGTTTAGTCTCCGTATTTGTTATATAACTGCTCATATTTTCTAATCCTCTAACAGATTATATTTTAGTTAGGTATGTTTTAATAAATACAAACCCATTGAAATTATCTTCTGAGAAATTACAACAGGCTTGTTCTTATGTGAACAGCAGATTAGTACATGTCAATTCTAGGTATTCAAATTCTGATCCTTTTTCATATAAATATTTCTGAAGCTTTCTGTATTTATTTGTTATGGTAGGTAATTTTGTCTCATATTTCCATCTTGCATTTCAATTTATAAGCTATTTTTACATAAAAATATCATTCGATCTCATTATCATTCCTCTGTATAGATGAAAACCAGCACTCAGAAAGTTTATGTGACTACCCATGGTTCCACAGCTAGTGCAATTTAAAAATAAATCGTTTTAATTCACATCCTATAATTCATCCCTTCACTCCATCATAAGAATGAATAAGTTGATTACCAATTTGGACTTAGCGATCTTTCAACTTATAGTATATATATATGTATACACACACATATTATATAGTGTATATATATGTGTGTGTGTATGTATGTGTGTGTGTATATATATATATATATATATATGAAGTGACCAAAGATACACTAGTGTTTCTCCAAGTCCAACTTTGAAGTTTTGCAAAACTCTCAACACTATGGTGCTCAAAGGGTGGGAGCGAACACTGGGGAATTGGGGGGTGGGGGGTAGACCCAAGTCTGAGCGACGTGGGGGGACACTGTGGAGGGGTGGGATATGCTTGAAAAGTAGTTGAGGAACGGAATTAGGGGTCTCAATAGGGGAAAGGAATTCCTCAAAAACTGATTCATGTGATTAACTGTACAACTCGGTAAATTCACTGAAAATCATTTAATTGTACACTTAAAATGGAGTGTTGGTTGTACGTAGATACAGTTGGAGCACTATGTATGTACT
>CAUYRT010070956.1:0-34587 GCA_963574885.1 Lepilemur ruficaudatus
ATTCTTCCAAGAGACTCCTTGATTTGATAAATGAATTTGGTAAAGTCTCAGGTTATAAAATCAATATACACAAATCAGAGGCATTCATATACGCCAAAAATAGTCAAGCTGAAACTCAAATCAAAAAGGCAATACCTTTCACTGTATTGAAATCTTACGTCCTTCAAGGCTTATTTCAAATACTACACCTTCTAGGAAGAAGCCTTCCTCAGTTCTCCTAACCAGATGTGACATTTTCCTTCTTTGTGATAATTATTTTATTGCACTAGCTCAATTCTACCTTGGGTAGGATGTGTCATTCATTTGTGTACTTGATTCAGGAAAAGAGGCATTGGTAATTAAGAAGCATCTACTGTGTCCCAGATGCTTTGCACGTGTTATACATCATCCCAGTTAATGAAGATTCAAAATACCCCAGTCAGATAAGTATTATTATTACATTTTATGGATGAGAACACTAACTCAAGGAGGATATATGTGTTTTAAGGGATAGAGCAAATAGGTGTCAAGGTCAGGATTTAAATAGATTTGCCTTTAAAGTTGTTCCGTTATATCATCCCACTTACTAGATACATTGATTGCCAGCTAGGGTCTGTGAACCCTGTAGATAGAGATCTTGTTTTATTCATCTATATTTCTGTGTGCAGTTCAGCACCTTGCATGAAATGGTATACAGTAAGTTTTTGTGGAGTTTATTTGTTTTGAATAAAAAAGTAAGTGAATTCTTGCCTGAGGTTTGAAAACCATTTTGGATCGATCTTATGTGTCATTAAAATAATCATGTAATTATTAAAAGGAGATAACTTTATTTGGAGATAAATTTGTTGGGGTTAAAATTCTAAATTGCTCTTTCTCTTTCCATATTCTTTCAAGTTTCCCAAATAAAAAAGATTATTATTTTTCAAGTGACAGAATTTTATTTATAAAAATGCCTTGCATCCATGTATCACTTTGTAATACTCAAACTTTTTTTACTTATCATCATCTCATTTTGTTTTTTTTTAAAAAAAACCACCTCTGTGATATGTGGACAGTCATTATTTCCCCTACTTCACAAATGTTAAAACTGAGGCCTGAAGTGATTTTGCCCAAGGTCAGAAAATTAATCAATAATAGGGCTAGATCCTGAGGATGTGGGGTCATTGTAAAGATGAGCACCAATGGAAGACCATAGACAGTTTCTCTTTATGTCAATTTATTTCCAGATGTGTTTAACAAGAACACTGGTTTGTCTGTCACTCCCTCTGTTCAGAATATTTTAATCATTCCCACTCTTTCAAGTGTAGCTCCTATCCATATTAAATAACATTTCTCCTAATGCCCCTATATAAAGCTGTGACTTCAGCCAAGTATTAATATATCTGTTCATTGTTCCTGAACATACTATGCTTATTCCTAGCTGTAGACTCTTGTTCATGGCTCACTTTGAAATATTTTCCTCCTTCAAAATACAGTTCAAAGCCTGTTTTCCCCATCAGGTCTTTCAGGACTGATTTTGCTCTTCCCGCAATTCATACCCCAAGAGTTTGACTTTCTTGTGAACTACTATAGATCTTATTATCTCCATTCTCTACTTGAAACTTAAGATATATTATCTTAATTTTTTTTTCTATAGTTTGCCTTTATCAGTTAACATTAGAAGTTCTTTGAAGGAAAGTGTCTCAGACTTTTTAGTATGTCCAACACTTAGTAGGCATTCAGTCAATGTCGTGATGAGATTGGAATGCCTAACAGGGATATCAGCATAGAATAGTGATGCACAAGTCAGATGACTGTTTGCCATTATGGGACATCTTCTATTTTGATTACAGCTCTTTATTACAAATTTATTATGTTTTATAATTCCATTTCATTGAGAATGAAGTTGGGAAAGCACTAGAAAGGTATTTATCCATGTTTCCAAGAAATGCTGATGATTGGGAATATTGTAGTTAGGATATTCTAAACTATATTTTGGCTTCTTTGACAAGAGAGAAAATTTGAGCCTGCAAATTGGTGCCAGGATACCATAGCTTATCTATTGTACATGTTGTAGGGTGAGGAGGTCACAGTTAAATGAACAGGGATCTGGTATATGCCACTGTTCTGCAATTCTTTCATGGTGGTTTATAGCCACCGTTTTTATATGGTTTAGTAAGTGCTTGAACTTCTTCAAACCAATAACACACATTATTGGAAAGACACAGTACATACTTGCCCCTGGGGACTCTTTCTTTGCATTAGCAATTGCAGTTTTCTTGCTTTTTAGCTCCTTGGCTATAGATGAGGTTCACTCTTCTTAAGAAAAAACTACCTTCTTAAAAAATAATTAGGTACACAGACACAAACAAAAACAAAAACAAAACAAATGAACAAATAAAAAGCCAAATTTTCTACCCTGCAGTAAATCCCTGAGTGCATTATATTTTTAAAAATGGTTTTGGCTTGTTATTTTTATTTCATGTGGGGTAATTTGAGTGCCTTTATAGATTCCTGCAAATGGAATGATTTTCTTTCTTTAACTATTCCAAGATGGTAACAAAACAAAGAAGTTTTATACTATGTGTTTGTATATGTGTGTTTTGTTTTAGTGAATTACTATTTTTTGTTTTTATTTTAAGTTTCCTTTAATCATTATCTTGATAACTCCTTTGGAAGATAATCGAAAAATCAAGAGGTCACAGGGACCTAAAAATGGGAATGGGTCTTTCAACAGACAAATACTCCCTAGCTCTATGCCGTGGCATAGTGCCGTGGCATCAGCCTAGCTCACAGCAACCTCAAACTCCTGGGCTCAAGCGATCCTCCTTCCTCAGCCTCCCAAGTAGCTGGGACTACAAGCATGGCCACCATGCCCAGCTAATTTTTTTTTTCTATATAGTTTCAGTTGGCTAATTAATTTCTTCCTATTTTTATTAGAGACAGGGTCTCGCTCTTGCTTAGGCTGGTTTCGTACTCCTGACCTTGAGTGATCCTCTCGCCTCGGCCTCCCAGAGTGCTAGGATTACAGGTGTGAGCCATGGCACCTGGCCCTTATTGGCCATTTTTATATGCTCCTTTGTAAAGTGCCTTCTACTTTACTGCTGATTTTTCTATTTGGTTATGTGCCCTTTTTTGGTCATTTTAAAGATTTCAAAAATATTTAGTTCAGCAGTGGCAGTAGACAGAATAATGATCTCCCAAAGATATCCGTATCCTAATCCCCAGAACATATAAATATATTACCTGGCAAAAGGGACTTTTCAGATATGATTGAGTTACAGGTCTTGAGAGAGGGAAATTACCCTGTATGACATGGATGGATCCAATCTCAAGGGTCCCTATAAGAGGAAGATAGGAATGTCAGAGAAGATGTAATGACAGAAGTAGAAGTCTGAGTGATACAGCCAGGAGCCTAGGAATGTGGGCATTATCTAGAAAGTGAAAAAAGCAAGAAATGGACTTTCTCTTAGAGCCTCTAGAAGGATTGCAGCATTTAATTTTAGTCCCATATGACCCACTCTGGACCTCTGACCCCCAGAACTGTAACAGAATACATCTGTGTTATTTTAAGTTACTAAGTTTGTGGTAATTTGTATAGCAGCAGTAGGAAGCTAATACAGCTATACCTTTTTGGTCTTCAGACTCCTTTAAACTATTAAATGTTATTGAGGACTCTAAAGAGCTTTTATTTATTCTGGTTATATCTATCAATATTTGTCATATTAGAAATTAATAGTGAGATTTTTAAAAATACTTATGTATTTATTTTTAAATAATAACATACTCATTGTTTATTAACATGAATGACTGTTTTTTAAGAAAAATAGCTATATTCTTCAAAACAAAAGAAATTTATTTAGGAGAGTGACATTGTTTCATATTTTTGTATGCAACTTTAATGTCTTGCTTAATAGAAGGTGAATGTCTGAAATTTGCTTCTGCTTTAGTCTCTTAAAATACACTGTTCTGCTTAAAGTATGTGAGAAAATCTGGCCTTGCAGATATGTAATTGGATAAAGGAAGAGTACTTTAATAGCCTTTTCAGATAATTGTTGATATTCTTATTTGATACTAAGGCAAAACTTGACACATGGTAGTTTTGTAAAGGTAAGTTGCAATGTGGAATCTGAGACCCTATCAATGAATTTTTCATACTCTATTATCTTAAAAATGAATTCATCTATTTTATAGTTTGAATAGAGCTTTTACCCTCTGTGATTTTGTAGCACCATGTATTGTATTGATCATTTAGAAAATGTTATGCGGATCTTCCAAATGTTGTCATGTTTTATTATGTACTATAAAAAAATCACATTCTTTAATATTACTGTCGGACTCATAAGAGTCTTTAAATATTGGGAAGTTATCTTATGCTAGCAGATAGTAGTTTTCCAAAATTCTGAATTTTGCTTGTAAGCTTGAATTTTGTCATTGCAACAAATACTGTCATTTGTTTTCCTTGAAGTGGCAGGCTTCTGTCTTTCATTTTCAAGAAAATGCATACCAAATACCCAAATCTGAATAATCACAGTTTGTCTCTTAGCTATTCTTCAAGTAAAAATGGTGTTCCATGAGAAAAAGGAACTAGATCAGCTTGTAATACAGTCATGTAAATGCTTTTCTTTAAGACAATCATACTTAGGGTATGCAGCAAAGTGTTTTCTGCATGCTTCCCAGTTTGTTACATAGAATATTAAAAAGACATATAGCTAAAGCATTGGGATTTGATAAAATTAAGAGGTTGTCTGCTTTATCAAGGAGATTTTTACCTGAAACTGGCTTTTTTTTCTTTACTGTGAGTGCCTGGCAGTGGAGAATTTGGTGCCATGACCTTAATTCATGGTAAGACACCAGTAGTTTTACCCACCATTGCTTTTGTACCATCAGTACAAATTTCAACATAGTGAAAAAGGCAAATGATACATTAGTGTTATTACAAAAATTGTTTTAACCTTGTGGACCTCTTGAAGGGATCAAAGGACCCTAAGGCATCTATAGACCATACTTTGAAAACTACTATTTTAGTTATAGGAGATAAATATATATATCAAATATTTTTTCCTAGTTTATGGCTTCTTCTTTCAGTCTAATAATGGTGTCATTTGATGATAGTATTACTCTTTAAGAAGTTTAAACTTATTTTCTAGTGTAATTTTCAAAATTAACCTTTTTTTCCTTCTTAAGGAGTTATAGTGTCAGTCACAGCAAGTTGGTCCTGCTCTCATTTCCCTATTCTACTTCTCTTTGCCATACCTCTGTTTCCCAGTCCCTCTGTTTTTTTCCCTAGCATGATGGAGGTGTCTATTCTACAGTGTTGACGTGTGTGATCTCTGCTTCTTACAGTTCTGCATTCTTTATATGTATTCAGTATTCTTTGCTGTATGTTAACTTGCTTTATGTTAACAGTTAACCCGAAGCGTTCATGATATTAACGGAGAGAGGAAAAGGGAAAAATTATAAAAATAAATCTCAAATATATACATGAAATTAGGTTTCTCTGGATCACAGATGTATTCTTATTAACAGTTATAAGCCTGTAAGAATTTTATTTCAGGAAATGAGTATTCAACTAAAACCAACTAAATTATAACATTGCCTAATATGTGGTAAGCATTTAATATTATATATAATATTTATAATAGATGATATTGAAACTTATATAATAGATATTATCATTAAAACTTAAAGATCCTTCTGTAATATATGTGAGACATCAGTTATTTTGAGATTATTAAAGCAATAGTGTTGGCCTGCTACAATGCAGGTGGTAAAGGAAATATGAGGTATCAGTTCCTGAGGGGACATTTAATTGTGATCTTTCTTTAGGGTTTCCCTTTCCTTTAGCAGTTGTCCATGGGGATCCTTCCAGTGTTTTTTGTTTACCTTCCTGGTGGAACCTGTCTCCCAAGTGTAGGGCAGGGAGTGAGCCTAATGAGCATAAGCTTTATAGCTTCAAAAATAATGTTTAAAATGCCAGTCCTAGTCCAGCTCTTAGGCCATGTTAGTTTCTGGCCCCAGTCTACTGCTAATATGACTATGACTTGCCCTAATCATACCTATTCTATGCTATTGAGGGAAGTTTGCTGGACCTGGCACAATTGTATTACTGATGCTAACTGTAGAAAGTCGAGAGAAACTTCTATTGACCTTCTGTCTGATTTAATGAATTCCTCTAATTATGGTACATAGCACTGGATCTTCTTTTGATTTAAAAACACTGCTACCCAAGTCTACCAAACTACAATATCTTTATGGTTAACTCACGAATATCTACTTGTCTTATGACTCACCTTGACTCTGTTTTACTTTGCGTTAACAACCTCTCTCATTGTTTAATTTCTTTACCTTTTTTTCCATAATGGGAAAGTCATGTACTTAACTTTTAATGTGTCTATACCTTCTATGGTATATCATCTCTGTTTTTTAGGCCCTTCTGGTAAACTTGCCAGGTGGTCTCTGATTTCAAGGAGCCTGAGCAAGTATTTGACTTAAATGCTTTCAGCCAAAAAGCCTGGGAAGAACTCTGAGAAAGTAATTTTGTTCAAATACCATAGTTTAGCTTTTTTCCCCTATATTTTTCAGATCTCTTTGCAGGGCATTTTACCCTCTTTACATTAATAGGGTATAGGAATTCTGGGGAGCCTGTCACAGTTTTATGGAATACTGATTTTGTCTGTCTATGATTTTCTCCAAAGGATGGACTGTCAAATATTTATGGAAAGAAAATAATTTACAATTCGCTGCTATGGATGTTGTTCCTGACTCTTACCATTTAATTTGCTGTCTTTTATTTAAAGTAAGATTTGAATACTCAATGGCCCTTTGCATTCTCTTTTTGAAATGGGAAAGCCAAATGCTCAGAAAAGTGCTTATGAGGAGATGGATTAGACCTGTTAAGAATGGATCTAAGAAGTAGGAGTTAGAGAGATGTAAATTAAATAGAACATGAGCTTGTTACTCATGGACAGCATTATAACAGAGGATAGGTGATTTTTTTATGGAACGCTGCAAGACCAATCCACACGTAGGAGAGAGTATTAGACCAGAGCTGTGAGTTTTCCAACCCTGAGATTCCTGCGCTTCTACTTCTATGTGCTGGAACCGCATGTGAGGAATTACTTGGTACATAGTTTGATGCAGTATCTTTATAATGTTTAGAGGTCATACAACTCAATAACTATAAAAGCATATTAGAAATTAAACTTACAGGGAAGACAATTTTAGATTAAGGACTGAATTTGGAAGAATGTCCATCTTATATTTCTTGTATTTTTCTTATTTATTAAAATACTTATGTTGGTCCAGTATGGTTATATACCTTCCTTGAGAGGGAGCACTTCTAAAATTTCATTACAATTTTATCCTTCAATAACTGTAATGGAAAAAAAGATAATGCTGTGAGACAAATTGGAAAGTATTTTGATGGCCTAGGAAAAGAATTTATGACTAAGATCCCAAAGGCAAATACAGCAACAAAAAAATTAATAAATAGGATTTAACTAAATTAAAAAGCCTCTGTATAGCTAAGGAAATAAACAAGATAGTAAATAGACAACCTACAGAATGGGAGAAAATATTCACAAACTATATATCCACTAAAGGGATAATATCAAGAATCTACGAAGAACTCAAATAAATCAACAAGAAGAGAACAAATAACCCCGTTAAAAAGTGGCTTGACGTGCATTTGGGGATGGGTATTAGGGGTCTCAGTGGGGGGTGGGAAATCCTCTAAAACTGATTCATGTGAATAGCTGTACAACTTGGTAAATTTACTAATAACCATTTAATTGTACACTTGAAATGGAGTAAAGACATGATATGTAAATTATACTTAAATAAAGACAAAAAAAAGTGGGCAAAGAACATAAATGGAAGTTTTTCAAAAGAAGATAGAAAAATGTTCAAGAAACATATGAAGAAATGCTCAACATCACTAATCATCAGGGAAATGCAAATTAAAACCACAGTAGATGCCACCTTACCCCTGTCAGACTGGCCATTGTTAAAAAGTCAGAAAACAATAGATTCTGGTATGGATGCAGAGAGAAGTCCTACACTGTTGGTAGGACTGCAAATTAGTACAACTCCTGTGGAAAACAGTATGGAGATTCCTCAAAGAAATAAATGTAGACGTAGCATTCGACCCAGCAATCTCACTACTGGGTATCGACCCAAAGGAAAAGAAGTCATTTTATCAAAAAGACACCTTCACTCAAATGTTTATCACAACACAATTCACAATTACAAAGATGTGGAATCAACCTAATTGCTCATCAGTTCATGAGTGGATTAAAAAATAACTTCTCAGCCATAAAAGAAATGAAATAATGTTTTTTACAGCGACATGGAGACCATTATCCTCAATGAAGTTTTTCAAGAATGGCAAAACACACCACATGTACTCTCTAATAATTGGGAGCTAATTGATGGGCACATAGAGAAGTAAAGGTCATTGGAAATCAAGAAGGGGGGAGAGGACAGTTGGGGAGGGGTAAAAACTCACCTGTTGGTACAATGAACATTATTTGGGTGATGGGCACACTAAAAGCCCTGACTTAAGCATTATACAAGCTGTCCATGTAGCAAAAACATTTGTACCCCCTTACTATTTTGAAATAAAAATAAGTTTTTTGGCTCTATTCAATGAAGTTAAGCCTCATATTTTTATCTCAGACTCCAAGTAATGCTGTAATAATGTTTATAAAATATTAAAGAAAAATAGGTAAAAATTTAAAATTTAAGAAATAACCTAGGAGTGGTAGCTCACACCTGTATTCCCAGCACTTTGGGAGGCCTAAGGTGGGAGGATCACTTGAAGCCAGGAGTTTAAGAGCAGCCTGAACAACACAGGGAGACCTCCTCTCTAGGAACTTGTCTTTTAAAAAAAGTAGCAAGAAAAGAAAAGAAATTAAAATCTTTTTGAACTTTTCCTAAAAACTTACACGGAAGATGAATCAAAAAAAAGGATTCATCAATGACAAAATTACCATCTAGAAGGACTGGTGACAAACTTGTTAAACACAAAATCAAGCAGACTAGGAAAATGGATATAACATTTGAATTCTTAAATAGATATATAATCTAGAAATAATAAATTTGATGATAGTTAACTGGAACAAAAAATTCAGAAAGAACCAGCAAAATGGAAATTGGGGGGGAGGTGTGAGTGGGAGGGAAGGTTATAGGAGCATTTTGATTGCTTTCTCTTTCTTAGAAGAGTTTGTTTTTGAAGTATGCAAATGGAAAAATAAGACTTAAGCATACTAGTATATTTCATCAATTCCAAGAAACATCTCTGAAACTGGGATATGTTTTCCAATCAATAGTAACATATAGTTTTGATTCGCATCCTATTGTTTTTCAGGATCCTTTAAAAATGATATATCTTATAGTTTAGGACATTTTAGAGTCCATTAAATATAGACTTTAAACATATAAAATCATCACTAATATAAAACCTGATAATTTATGTATTTTACAAATTTAATAAGTGAGGGGGAGAAGGGGAAATTAAAAATTAATAAAATACAGGCCATAAAACAAAAGATCAAAAACAAAATAAACAGTGAGACAGGCGGCAATAAAAAATAATAATTAAGAGCTCAAATAATGGAGTCAGACTAACTTGGGTTCAAATTGTAATGCCAGCAAATATGGAGATACAGTCAGTCAAATTATCTGTGTAACAGTAATCCTGACAGATTATTTTCTATTAAACAATTCTTTGATCATAGAATTAGTCTAATTAACATGGAGAAGGCAAATAGAGCTACAGTTAGAATCCTATTTTGAGGAAAATTCGTAGCCTCAGGGTTTTCAGTTTTTAATCTAGTAAGAATGAGAAACAAGTAAGATTTTAAAAAATCAGCATGAAAAGGAAAGCAACAGGAATTAATAATGAAAAAATGATGAAACATCAACTGAATATTTAATCTGAATTGATAGATTTAAGAGAGTTTTCTTTGATAATATATAAGTCATTAGTCTAAAGTGGAGAATAAGGACAAAGACAAAAATATACAAAATTAATGGTAAGAATTGGGAGAGGATTTAAAATACAGAAAAAATTGAAAGAATCCTACAACTTTGCATAATCTTTGAAAATTTGGATGAAATGGATGATTTTCTAGGAAATTTAAGACAGGTTTAAAAGGAGGTAGAAAATCTAAATAGGGAAAACATAATGGAATGAATAAAACTGTCAAGAGCTTATCTACCACTACCTCTTAATTAACACATCTTCTAGGTGGCTTACCAGATGAATTCTGTTTAAATTATCAAGGATCAAGTAATATCAATTTATTGCATATTAAAACTGTTCCTGATCTTAGAGGTAGAAGGCATAATTAACAATTACCTTTATTAGACAATATAATATGGGAACATAATGGGAAAAAAGTGAAAATACCAGTTTTGGCAAAGTTGTGGCAAGAAAAAGTACTGATACACTGTTAGAATATGAACTTCTAATGGGCAACTGACCTCATCTTTTAAAATTTTAAGTGTCCCTACCCTTTTATTTAGCAATTTCTTTGAATAGGCAGTTATTGTTTTTTGAATAGCACTGTTTTTAATAGTGTTATGTTGGAAACAAGCAGAAGAGACTTAGTTAAATTTGGACACGTTTGTGTAGCAGAAAGATATAAATCAACATATAAACACATTAGTATTGGTACAAGATATACCCTAAATTTTTTAAAAAGCCATGTTACAAAGAAATATGTTTAGTGTGAGCTCATTTTTCAAAAATGTGTATATGTGTGTTTGTGTGTGTGTCTGTGAGTATGTATTTGTTAGAAATCACACTTCTAGAACTAAAAAAGGGTATGAAATCTGTCATCTCTGCAACGTCAAATTACTATGCGCCATTACTTTCTTTCTTGTACATTTCTATAATGTTTGTTTATTTGTTTTAACCACAACCATGTCTGCTTTTGTTATTAGAGAACAATAATAACAACTGACCTGTAAATTCTTCAGGAATCTGCTTTCCTAGTTGAAGAAAAAAATAGCTTTGTGATTTTGAAGAGTTGAATATTGTGTTTATGAAAGCATCTTCTCTTGTTTTCATTTACTTTTCATCTCTTGAGTTGTCATCATTAGTAACAATATCTAATATTTACTCAACATGTACTCTGGGCCGAGAATTTATTTTAATACTACCAATCCTTAGATTATTAATATTATTATTGTTTGTCCTGTAGTGCAGAAGTTCTCAAATGTTCTGATTTTAGGAGCCATTCATGTGCCTAAAAATTATTGATGACCCAAAGGACTTTTGCTCATTTGTTACATCTATCTATATATGCCTTAATAAAAATTAAATCTTAAAAATCGTTAAAATATTTATTATCCTATTTTAAAAGAACAATAATAAATTCAATATACATTAATATACGTAACACATTTATTTTCTAAAACAAAGTTTAGTGAGAAGAGTAGCATTATTTACATTTTGAAAATCTCTTTAATACCTAACTTCATAGAAGACAGCTGAACTCTTATGCATGCTTCTGCATTCAATCTGTTTTGATAAATTGTTTTAGTGTATTTCATTATTCTCAATTATTTAGTGACTTTCACTGTGTCAGTCTTGGCCATATGACTTGCTTTTGCTAGTGAAATAGGAAAGTATAAATTTCATCTGTTACTTCTTAGAAGATGCTTTAAGAGCCAGTCTGTGTTTCTTCCATTACTCTTTTACCTTGACCATGTGCATGGAATGTCCCAAAAAGGAGCTGCCCCATTTCTAAATTTCCATAATTAAAATGATATGAAGCAGAGTAGCTGATTCCCTGCTAATAGTAATTTGAGTAAAGATTAGACTTGCTTTGTAAGCCACTGAGATTTAGGAGTTGTTTATTGTTTTATCGTAAGTGAGTATACGCTCACTGATGCAGAAATTGATACCAGAATGGGATATTATTGTAATAAGCATGCATAACACCTAAGATATATGACATTGATTTTGGGGCTGGGCAGAAGGTGGTTCTCATAATGAAAGTTTTGATGATGCTGTCACCTGAGCAACTAGAAAACAGATAATGTACCAAATGAGTATGTGGTATTAGGCAAAAACTTTGGGAAATAAAATGTTACCAATGTTCTTTGGTTACTGTTGGCTTCATTTGATTAAGTATTACAGAGGAGAGATGAGCTCAGAAAAGAATTGGCCAGTGGGTAAGCAGAGTACAAAGGGAATGGAGAGAATCCAGAAATTTCCAGACTTGAAGGAAATATATAACTGTTTCTCAGTTTCAATTGATAAAATATATGATCAAAACTTATTTGAATGCACAGAAGCTTATTATATTTCAGCCACTGTCAAGGACCACATCAGGGCATATCCAGCACACTTTTGTTAAAAACTCAGAATGTGGGTGCCCCATAAACCCTTTTATTTGAATAAAATGGCTCAGGAAGGAAGAAAACAAAATGAAACTAAGAGTGTGGCTCTCCCACAGAAACTTGCTCATCTCAAGGAACTTATAATTAAATCTGGAATAAGTTGCATATCTTAAAAACATTTGTGGGTATGGCTGTTGGTATAACAAAATGACTATAATAAAATAAATTAAACTAAGCTTTTTAGAGAGCTGTACTGCCGAAAGAGCTACTAGGTTTAAGTAAAAGAGACTATAATTGTTAATAATGTGTGTGTCTCCAACTTTCTATGAATAGGAAGCAGCGGGAGAAAGCTGCTCAGCCACCAAGGTGGTGATATAGTACCTGTGTGCAAATGGCTGGGGGGGAATATTCTGTAATCCCTTGTTTATAGATCCAACGACAATCAAGAAAAAGGAATGACTTCCTATGGGGCAGAGCCAGCAGCCTCAGAGAACAGTAAACTGGGAAGCTTCTCCTGCAGAGCAGAACTGGTACCCAATTAAGAAATGTTCCCCACTCTCAGAGCAAAGCAGCAGCCCTTGCAACTTATGCCTAGCAAAATTTCAGAATTCACAGGATAAGTGACTATTGTGTGTTTCCCAATTGTCCCCTTTCAAATTTCCAGATGTATTCTGGTTATATTATTCCCGTTCTGCAATTATATGTTGGATGTTTGAGGTGCAGCTAACTTGTCTTTTTAGTTTATAAGTCTCTGGAGTAAACGGTACTTCATCTGGATTTTAAATAAAGGCAATCATAAGATCCTGGACTTTGTGAGTCTATTGCCATAAATAGATAGGAGTTGGAATTATCTCCCTTGGGGTACAGGGTGTATTTTTTATGCAGAAAGAAAAGTAAATATTTGTTACTAGTTGACAGATTGTGGTATTATTATTTTCCCCAATTATTTGCTAGCTTTCCCTGTGAGAGAATTTTAATTCCCCACCAATGACATCAGGTTTGGCCATGTGACTACCTTTTTCCAATGAAATGGGAACAGAAGAGATGGATGTCACTTCCAAGCAAAATTCTTATGAAACATTACATTGTTCTGCCATGGCTGTCTTCCCTCTACCATGAAGGCAGCAAGTCCCCAAAGGGGGCTGCTTCTTCAGCTTGGCTGACAGCTAACATGTAACATAAGCAAGAAATAAATCTTTATAGTTGTAAGTCACAAAGATTTAGGAATGTTTATTACTGCAACATAACCTAATTTAAGCTGTGTGATAAATCAGTACAGTATTGGTCAAAATTTTTTGTTCACCTCTAGAATCCTGAAGATTAGCCTGCAAAGAGTCTCTTAGAAATCACTTTTTCTCTGCACTTTACTAATGAAGATATAAAGTAAAACTATTGTTGCTATTTGGCACTATTCCATATATATCATATGTATTATATATACCAAGATTCTAATTAGTTTGTTATAAGGTCAAGGCCAATAATCAGAAATTTCACTTTGTGCTACTTATTCTTCCTTATTAAGGGAGCAAAGCAGTGTTCTGCAACAGTTTTATTCAGTTGGCTCAATTGGCTTTTACACTAGCGTGGTTAAATCTAGTAGAAAGTTGGGTCTAAATCTGCTTATGACACTTTGGACCCTTAGAGATAATGAGTTGTGGCATCTATTTGTGATTGATTACACTGTCAAACACCCCCCACCCCCCACACACAAACACACACCACACTGACTTCCATACATCTTAAACTAAATTGTCAGTGCATTTCAGGAGTTTTCAGGGTACTTTTTGGCCATAGATGTTTTTTGTTTTTTTGTTTTAACCTAAGAAGACTTTGCTTTTTTCGCTGACTGCTTTTTTGCCACAGAGACAATGGTTCAGCCTTTGAATTGTGTATTTTTTGGAGGACTCCTGCCTCACTATCTTTTCCTTTGTGAAAATCTCTCCTTTGATTTGTGAGATTTCATAACTCCATAGGTAAGTCTGAGGCACTGGGTTGAAAGCTCCATTTGGGAAATTTGGCTTGAGTTAGCTGAACGTAGAACCTTAAAGCTCATTATCTTTCCTGACTTAAAAATGTGCGTGAGTACTTGAGTCTTCAGGATTTCTCAGGGTTGCTATAGCAATTGATTATATTCCTTCAAAGAAAGATATTTAAAAACACAACATGTTCATATTGTTTAGCATAAATATTTTTACCAAATCAGTAACACAAGAGTACTTATTATCAACACAGCCAAGGCAGTAGGCATCGTGTCTTAAATTAGATAAAGAAAAAAGGAAATGTCATATAAGTTATATTGTAATCCATTAATTGTCTGACCATTCATCCTCAGCTAACCAAAGCATCTTGAATTGGCGTAAGTATGAGCAGAGCTTGGCCCTTTCAGTGAGCTGGTAAATTTATGTACAGTTCAAAATTGTATTCTTGGGCTGTATCTTAATTCTGTCAAACTGACTTGAATTGAACTTTGGTACTCAAGAAGTTGGCACCAAAAAATGACTAAGCAAAGCTAGTGAAAGTCATTGATTTCTAAAGTTTAGCTGATTGACACTGAGTGCATCTGTTCCTTAAAAGGCTGTTCTCTTAGCATATTAATATCCTTGCACAGAGGGCCTCTGTCCATGTTATGTGAAAATGGCAGGGTTCTTTGTCTTCTTGTCACATTAGCTAACTGGAGTCAAGCACTCAAACTTGAAACTAATTTTTTTTAGTCATGGATAAGTATTTATAAAACTGGTTTTTGAACATCTAGTAATTGGACAATTAGATAAACTATTCATATCATTGAAAAGGAGCCAACGGTTAGATTTCAAGGGTTTTTGGAAAGCGTTATGTAGTTGATTTATTGTTTTTTGTCAACCTTAGCAATTGTGCTGTTGTTATGGGATTTTAGAAAAATAATTTATAGAATGTTCAGTACAGAGCCTTGGAGTTCTCTCAATGTCAGGGAAAGGACAACAAGAGATCTCAAAAACTGGCTCATTTGTAAATTAGAGATGACAGAAGTCTAGAACTCCTTTTAGCTCATGAATTAAAGCTAGAATGTAAAGACTAATATGCTCTCTTTGATATATGAATATGTAACTAATGATCTACCATCTGTAACATGCTCTTTGTCAATTTTCTCAATGTGTTAGGGAAAAAGAAATAGGAAAATTAAGTGTGTTATTAAAATTGTGCCTGTAAAAAAGATTTGGAAATTTGAAATGACTACAAGTTCAGGTTTAGCCAACAAAATTGTAGGTCTTCCAAAAAGCTAAATGGATCTTAGATTGTGCTATAAAAGAATGTTATCTAACAGTTTTCAAAGTGTGGTCCTTGGAACATCATGTAATTATTACAAGATAACTTGTTAGAAATACTAAATCTCAGGCCCTATACCAGACCTTCTGAATCAGAAACTCAAGTTTTTTGACCCAACAATCTGTGTTTTAATAAGTTCTCCAGGTAATTCTGATGTATGCTAAAGTTTAAGAACTGATTAGAACAAAATTGTCATCTATTTTATGCTGATTAGAATAAGCCCAGATCAGTTATTTTGCTTTTATTTTATTCCCTGAAAAAGAAGCTGACGAGCTAAAGTTCTTCTAAAAGAAAATGCTGTGTTATAGAAATAACTAGAAACTAAATCATATAGGAATATTTGAAAAAAATGGGTTTTTTTAGCCTAAAATAAAAATGGGCACAGTGACTCATGCCTATAATTCCAGTGCTTTGGGAGCCTAAAACAGGAGGATTGAGCTTGAGTCTAGGGAGTTTGAAACTAGTCTGGGCAACATAGTGAGACCCCGTCTCTACAAAATATAATAATAAAAAATATTATCCAGGCATGGTGGCATGAGCCTGTAGTTTCAGCTTCTTGAGGGACTGAGGCAGGAGGATCGCTTGAGCCCAGGAATTCAAGGTTGCAGTGAGCTATGATCATGCCACTATACTCCAGCCTAAGTAATAGAGTGAGACTCTGTCTTATAAATAAATAAATAAATAAATAGCTTTGAGGGTTATGGTTAAAGGGCTATTTTAGCTCCAAAAAATAGAATTAAACCAAAGAACTTTCTGGCAAAAGTATTATATGCTGTCTCCATGATTTAGTGAGCTTTACCTCTCTGGAGGCATTTGTGTTAAGTTCTAGACATCTTCTTAATGTCAACGTTGTGGTAATCATTCATGTAGCAGGTTGAATCAGATGGCCACTATGTAAGGTGTTTTTTAGCACTTAGAGAGAAATATCTTTGACTTAGAATGTGTAGGCATGCTCTCAGGGAGCTTCTGGTTGTCACTGAGAGCAGTGTTCTCAGATTTCAGTAATGAATCCCTCTTAACTGAAAATGTCTTTATTTCATTTCTGTTCACCTCTAGCCAGTGTTAGAATTCTGAACTAACGTATTTTCCTAGCTCATTAAAGAGATTGTTTCATTATCTTGTAGCCTCTTGTTGGTGTCAGTCTTACTTGGTGTTCCTTTGTAGGCAATCTTTTCTTTCTTTGCACTCTGAAGATTTTTCTCTTTATATCTTTGACTTACATTCTAGGTAATGTCTCAGATTTCTCTTCTAGTCCAACCCATCGTTTATGCCATCCACTGATTTTTTAAGTTTCAATGACAATATATTTCCAGAAGTTTTTTTATATCTGTTTACCTCATAGTGTTTTATTATTTTGTAATGACTTAAATTCTTTTTATCTTGTTTATCATCTGAAACAAACACATTTTAATGCAACTTTCAAAAAGTTCCTTCATCTCAGATCTTTGTCTATGCTTCTTATCCTGTTTGTTGATCTTTAGACTCTACCTCATGAGGAATCATTTTTTTAAACAGTTTTTAATTTTTGATTATGAGTTCATCTTTAATGGGAATTGTTTTTTTCCACGGAAACTAATTTTTCTTAGATTATAAAAATGTTACATCTGTTTTTCCTGATTGTCTTAGGAGTTTCACTAATTGAGGACCAATTTTTGCTCATATTATATATAGTTTAAGGATTCCTATACTACATGGGTATTATAAATTTTGACAGCAAACCCACACGTGGAATTTGATTTCTCGTGGGAGACTATTTTCTCCCCTGCAGGGGAAACAAAGCTTCCATATCACTTTAATCTGAGCCCTTTTCAATGAAAGTATAGCCTTTTGAGGTCCCAGCTATATTTAGGATTCTAGTTTATATCCTTCTGCAGAACACAAGGCCTATCCTCGTATTGGTATTAAAAATCAATAGGTAGTTGTTAGGTAATTCTGGCCTTAACTCATATCCTCCTGAGATCTGAGCAAAAACAGCTTGGGAGTTTACTCCTCTAGCTTTTAGTTTCCTATTTGTTTCTAGCATCTAGGCATTTCCCCTTCTTTTAGGCTCAGATGTATAACTAAAAGTATTATTATATTTAATTTATAATTTCTGTGTCTTATATCAGTACAATGTGCCAAATTTGCCAGGTCTAAAATTCCTTGATCACTTAAATTCCTCTTCTTTTTTTTTTTTTTTAGCAGTGCTACCTACTTGTGTGTAAACATAAGGTAGGTATAAATGCCTTATACATTTGGTTCTTATACAACTTTAAACCTAAAACAAATTTATAACTTAAATATAAAAATTTACAACCATTAAAATTAATATTAGGCCAGGCACGGTGGCTCATGCCTGTAATCCTAGCACTCTGGGAAGCTGAGGCAGGAGGATCACTTGGGGCCCAGAGTTTGAGGTTGTGACTGTGATGACACCAGTGCACTCTAACCAGATCGACAGAACGAAATTCTGCCTGAAACAAATAAACAAACAAACAAAAATTAATGTTAGCTTAATGAGATTAATGTTGTTTTCTTAAAGCTAAATTGTTATACCCAATATGAATATAGTACTAACTTTTAATATGTGTGGTTGTCCAGTATTTCTATCACTTTCTTTTATTTAACCTATTGTGAAACTTTCTTTGTACTATTTGGTAAACTATTTGATCTTTACCTGATACAGTTGCATAAAGGTCCATGCTTGCAGCAAAAAATGTCCCTTACTTGATACCAACCTTATCGTAAACACAAATGCAAGTTGAATTACTGAAATTACATAGTAATTTTCAGTTATAAATGTAAGCATTCAAATGAAACAAACCATACTTATTTTATGTTTTTATACAGTCACAAGATAGAAAAACAATTTTTTAGGAATCTCCTCAAGAACCATGGAACCTGTTTCTAGAATGAGATTGGTAATCCTTGATCTGTGATATGTATTTGTGGCCTGGCTGCTTTAGTTAAGAAGAGCAGCCTCTGGGAGAGATGTCAGCACCTGGCAGAGTAGGCAGCTTCAAACAATTGTCCTTCTACAGAAACTTTGAAAAATAAGCAGAAACTGTCAGGACCAATTTTGTCAGAACTCTGGAAAATAGTCAAAGGTTTACAGCAAATAATGTTAAATCAAGATAAAGGCAACTGGGAAGGGGTTGGAAAGCTGTATGGAATTTTTACTTGCTCTCACCCCACACCTTTCCCAGTGTGGTGGCAATCTTGAAGCAGTGGTAGCCCACATTCTCACTGTGGAACTCTGTGTGTTATTAGTTCCAGAGGAACCAGAACATGTCTTACATGCAAATTATTGTGTATGTCTATTCTAACCTATTTGGAGCTATTTCATGCAAGACATTTGTCCTTGTTTTATGGAACTTGGAACTCAAACTAGGAATATGATAAGCAATGCTCAAAAATGATATAAGGTGAATTAAAACCTGCAAGTTCCTAGAGCAAAAAAATTACAATGCAGACATACAATACATTGCCTAAACCCCAAGAGGAAAAGCTAGGGGAGATTCTTTGGGAAATTAGGGCATTTAAAAGCATCTTCAGTTGAATGCAGTGGCTCATGCCTGTAATCCCAAGTATTCAGGAGGCTGAGATGGGAGGATCACTTGAGGCTAGGAGTTCAAGATCAGCCTGGGCTACATAGCGAGACCCTGTCTCTAAAAATATTTTTAAAATCACCCAAGCATAGTGCTGTATACCTGTAGTCCCAGCTACAAAGGAGGCTGAGGTGGGAAAATCTCTTGAATCCAGAAAGAAGTTTGTGAGTAGCCTGGGCAATATATAGCAAGATCTCACCTCAAAAAAAAAAAAAAAAAAACCCACACATTTATAATAGCAAATTTAGAAAGCCATATATATTCCTGGTGCAATAACCTCAGAAAAGATTTAAGAAGACCCTAAGCTTTCACTTGAGGCCAATCTTTGGGCTCAGGGTGAGCCTGGATAAATGTTGAAATGCCCCAACAAAGATCCAATTTGCAAAGATTGGGACAGGTGGTTTCATTGTTTTCTTTTTTGTTTGTTTTGTTTTTCTTGGATTTAGGTGTTGTTTTGTTTTGCTCCTGGCATTCAAAGAAATCTTTCTCAAACTTTAGCTATAATTTGACAAAAAATTTTAATGTTTTTAATTTAGTTACTATGGTTTTTTGTTTTATTTGTCAATTTTATCAGTTGTCTGTCTTTTTATTAGGATGATTTAAACCATATATGGTTATTGTGCTAACTGATTATTTGGTTATACCGATGTTATTTTGTTTCACGATCTCTCTTTTTAAAGTTTTTTTCTTTGTTTCCTTTATTTTGGTGCATATGCCATATTTTCTTAGCTTTCGCACAAGCTTAGGGCTTTGAAAATATAAATTCTTTCTTTTTTTAAAAAAACATTCTTCAGTTTACAATACTGTAAATAGTGGAATTAAGTGCGAAAATTTTCATTTGAGATAAATTTTTAATATAAATGGTTTATCACATAGTTTTATTCTCCCCCTCTCTCATATATTAGTATATTGCAGTGTTTTAGATCAAGAGTACTGTTATTATAATATTATTTTCTATGTTACATGTCTCTTTTCCATAATAATTACTGAGATTTACATTTAGTTTAAGACAATTATTACACTTATCTTGCTGTTACTCAGCTTCCATGCTTTTAGACAGTAGTTTTCACAATGTATATCTTTAAATAAAGATATTTATTTCATATTTTCTGATCTTTTTCTTATTTATATCAAAGTGTTTTTTCTCACCTTTTAGCTTAATTTAAAAATTCTTACATAACATTTTTTTCTCAGTATTCTATATACGCCGTCTCACTGTCAGCTAGCTTTTAGTGTTGCAGCAGAGAAATCTGATCTTTTTCATTGGTTATCAGCCTCATTTTTCTGCTTGAATGTGTGTACTTTTTAAAAAAATTCTTCCTTTTGGTCATTTTATTTATAAGTTTTCCATGATTAACGTGTGTGTTTGAGTTCATTTTGACTGATTTTGTTGGCTCCCATTATGCCTTTCTTTATGTGCTTTCCTCAACTTTGCCAAGTTTTTTTTCTGATACATCAGTTATTCTTTGTGTTTCATTTTTTTGTTGTCGGCTCCCCTTTACAAACATCAGTTGAATTGATGTTAACTTTGTCTTCTATCTTCCAATGGATTATCTTCTCTTATAATTTTCAGCTTCATACTACTGTTCTAAGTTCTGGAAAAATGTTTCATGTTTGTTTTCCACATGACTTGGGTAATTTCCTACAGCATAAATCCTGTACTTATTCTCTCTCATATGGATTTTAATTTAGTTACTATGCTTTTGTTTTTCTTACAACCCCTTCATCTTATTTATCTTCCTTTTCATTTCCTGTTGACTTTTTGATTAATAATGTTAGCATTTTATCTCACACTGTTTACTATTTTCTCCTTATTGCTTTACGTTTCTCTTTCATTGACAATAGCTTATTTTATACTCTAGATCTGGGGTCCCCGACCTATGGTGAGTTGTATAATTATCTCATTATATATTACAATGTAATAATAATAGAAGTAAAGTACACAATAAATGTAATGCACTTGAATCATCCTGAAACCATCCTCCCATCCCCAGTCCATGAAAAAATTGTCTGCCATGAAAACAGTCCCTGGTGCCCAAAAGTTGGGGTTTGCTACTCAAGATAATGATACCAAAGTTTCTTGAACTTTTCCTTTCACTCCTCTAATATATAATTTCCTGAGTCTTGCTTATTCTTTGAGTCTTTGAATGCTATATTAGTCAGGGTTCTCCACAGAAACAAAACCAATAGAGTGTGTATGTGTGTGTGTGGAGAAAGAGAGCGAGAGAGATTGATTATACATGAGGTTTATTGGCTTATATGGATATGGAGTCTGAAAAGTCCCAAGATTTGAAATTGGCAAGCTTGAGAGCCAAGAGAGCCAATGCATTGTTCCAGTTTGAGTCTGAAGGCTTGAAAACCAGAAAAGCCTATGGTGTGACTTCCAGTCTGAAAGCTAGCAGGCTTGAGATCCAAGAATTGTTGATGTTTCAGTTTGAGCCCAACTCAAGGCAGTTAGGAAGAGTTCCTGCTTACTTGCAAGATGGTCTGCCTTTTTGTTCTTTTCAGGCCTTCAGCTAATTGGATGAAGCTCATATTAGGGAGGGTAATCTGTTTTATTCAAGTCTACTGATTCAAATATTAATTCCATCCAGAAACACCCTTAGACACACTCAGAATAATGTTTGACCAAATATCTGAACACCCCAGGTCCTGGTCAAGTTGACATAAAATTAACCGTCACAAATGCTGGACTCTTTCCTTTGTTTTGCAGTATTTTTTTCTTGTGTCCTGTGCTAGTATTTTAATTCCTTCCTTACTTGACCTTAGACATGGCAGGATCTTTACAGACTGTATACTTGTCAACAAACAAATTGAGTAGTCAGCCCTTGATCTTTTCTTCTGCCTCGTTTAATGACTGTCTCATCCCTTATATACAGATCATTTATGTGCATTATTATGTATACATCTATCACCCGATTTCTGATTCTACTGGCTTTCGCATAGTTATCAGTTATCAATAAGAACAGATATCCAAATTCAATGGCTTGAATATATCAGAGTATATATTCTCACATAAGAAGAACTCCAAATATGATATTAGCTCAGAGACTGAAGAATATCAGGGCTGAGGTCTTTTTCAGACCTTTTCCTCAAGGTTTCAAGATAGCTGCTGGAATTCCAGGCATCACATTTATATTCAAGGCAGGAGGAGAAAGGAAGGAAGGAAGGAAGGAAGGGAGGGAAACAAATGAAAGGGATTCTGTAGGCATTACTTTCAAATCATTTGCCCCTCAGATATGACAAGAGGCTGAGAATTATAATTTTTCTAATTGTTCATATTGCCGTGGATTATTGTTGTTGAAGTAAAAGAGAGCGTGAATAATGAGTAAGCAGCCAACATATTCTGAAAATATATTCTTTCTTCAGGTGAGGTGGCATCTTCTTCCTATCATGGATTTCTGGTACTCTGAAAATGTTCTGAACTTGTTGAGTACAATGTAAATAGTAAATTTCTAGCACATTCTATTACAAAGATCCTTCAGTTCTTGTTCTTACTTACTTAGCGTGACTATATCTTTGCAGGTTTTTTACCTTTCACTTTCACATATTTAGATAAGAAAGAAGCTGGGTGACAAGCTGTAGATGAGAAGGAGTCACTAAGAATAGGAAGAACCATATTGTAACCTAATGGCTAGGAGTAGGGAAGTGTAGAGCCTAGTTCTCTATTACACATTATCCAGGGTCTCTGAGAACAGGATAAACGTTAAAGGACTTTTCAAGGATGTTTGATGTCCTATATTCAAAATTCTAGGTAGGTTTTTCTCAGTTCACCTTTTGCCTTCTACTTAGGATCACTTCATCTGTGGATTTGTCAATCTTTGTTTTAGCATTGTTATGGCTTTTCATCTTTTTCTAGGTCTTTACTATTGCAAGTATTTAGAAGAAGCTATATTGAGGGGCTATTAGCAAGACAAAATTTGTTCAATGGTTATTTATTTTAATAGCCATTTAGTTTCATTACCTTTTAATGAGTTCTTTGATAGCGAGTTCCTTAATTAACAAGGCAGTCCTTTAGGTTTCCTCTTCTCTAATTGTTAACATATTTTGGTCCTTTCGCACAGATACACGGTGATGAAAAGTTTCCTCTTTAATAGCTCCTTTTGAGGGCTGTTCGGAAAGGGTGAAGAGGAGGATAGGGAAAATACGCAGGCTGTTTCCTTAAGATATAAATAATTTAAGAGTATTTCTCCTCCCAAACTGAGTTAAATATTCACATTTCATGTTCTGTATCCTCCAACAGGATTGAGTCAGAGTGGATTTCAGGTTTATGAAAGTTGATAATGAGTCTAGCTCATATTAGAATTTTATGCTAAATTTTCCTGTAACCACTTTTTAAGAAATATGAGATATTTAATTTTGCCTGGTAAACCCTTATGTTTAAAATTTTATTTTGTTAAATGAATTACATATATATATATTTCTGTCTATGTAATACTAACTACTATTGTAAAAGTTGTTTTGTTTTGTTAATAACTAAAATGACATAGTAAATGACTGATTTTCCTCGAAAAAAATTTCCCTTAAGCTATGTTCAGTACTTCTCAAAAAGACAGGAACATTTTATAATAAAGCAGCGATCATTTATTCAGCCCCATCTGGGTGTCATACACCACACAGAACTTCATATTATATTATCTCATTTATTGCATAAAGACTCTCTAAGTTTGGTGTCATTACCTACATTTTACAATTGAGGAAGATAAGTTAAGCAAGATTAAATAACTGTCCTAAAGGTCACATAAGTGAAAGGGCCGAGATTTGAACCTAAGGTAATATGAACCAAAGTTCTTGCTCTTTATATATCACTTTCTCTAGTCCTATCTTGTTTTTAGTACCACTTCCCATAAAATGGACATGATGGATCATCTACTGTTCTCCTATATTGAGCTTAATTAAAAGAGCTAATTAAATTCATATAAAGAAGATCTTAAATGATTTCCTTCAGAGAAACCTAAAGTTTTAAATATTTGAAATGAAGTATTTGTTATTGGTGGAAAATAATGAACCAGAACACCTACAGGATACATTAGCTCAAAAAAGCAAAAAAGAAACTCAGGGTAATGAGGTGTTTGGGAGGAGAAATTCTCTTATTTAGGGTATTGACCGGTTAGGAACTGAGTAATAAGTTGTACGTGGAAGTTAAAAGGGACTGGCTGGCAGACAGGCAGGCGTCTGTACCATTGTGTTTTGTAAACTTTCTCCTATGGCTGTGGTGTGTTTTTTCCAAGCCCACTTAATTTTTTATGAGGTTTGTAAAGGTCTTCAATAAACAATTGAGATTATAGAGGTTTTCTTGGAAGCTTTTGTTAATATTTTAATACTCTTTGCTTTGTCACATTATTAAATAGCTTATTGGAAAGTTTGAAAGAGAGGGTTTCTTTTTTATTTTTCCTTTTTCCTTTTCCTTTATTTCTTCTTCTTTATTGTTTTAGTAATTAAATATCAAAATTGGATTTAGTTTTTAGTCGATCCCTTTCTTCCTTTTTATCTTAACTTTGTATCTCTATAGATGACCCTTGAATTGGGGATCTGGCATCTGGGAGGCCTCCACTTAAAATGCACTTTAAGTAAAATTACAGTTTAGAGGATGTGTCTTGAAACTAAGCCAGTGACTGTAAATGTATGTAGTAAGAGAGGACTGGAAAAAGGACACTGTGAATTGGATAGGGTCAGAAAACAGGAAATAATAGAGCTTTGGAGATTACCTCATTGTGACCTTTTGCTCATTAATATTTGAATCTGATTCTTTGGCATGTTGGTTGTAGTCTGGTGAAATGTCAAGCATGGCAAAGACTGAATACCTTCAAAGACATGTCTGTGTTAATGAGATGACTTGATGAAGTTGACCTTTAACCTGAACAGGAGTTGAGGAAAGAGAAACAGTTTTTATTTCTCATTATGAGGACTTCTCATTCTATGAACATTTATATAGTTGTAGTAGTTGTTGTTATTTGTAAAATACTTTATATTACCTCCATTTTGAATTCTAAGCCACTTTAAAATATTTACATGTTGTTGTTGGAGTGTAATGAGGGTCACCCAGCAAGCCCCACCACTTTTGTGAAGCCTTCCCTGACTGTTTTGGCCTCATAACTCTTTTCTTCTAAAATTATATAGGGCTTAGAGTTTATTCTGCTCAGTTTGGCACTTAAGTACATGTTCTCCTTGATTTGCTTTCTACTTTTTTGCCCAGACAGAATTATTTGGTTTAAAAGAAGAAAACCTATGACTCTATAAAAGGCATAAATAGTAAAATGTTATGCACTCATAAAATACTTACATTTTAAGCAAATATATCCAATGTTATTTTTAATGATTTTCCATATTCCGCATCATAGGAATAAAAATTATAATAATCACAGTCACTTACTGAGTACTTAATATAAGCCAGGTACTGGGCAAAATGCCCCATAGGATTTATTCTTATTTAACCGTTACAGTTCTATTTTGCAGATGATGAAACTGAGACAAAATTAAAGTCAGTATTCCAGGGCATCATATTTAAAGAAATGAATGTTGGTTTAAATTAAACAATATATCTATAATTTGTCTGTTTACCTTTATATATTTTTTCTTTGCTTTTGCTTTGACACTGTTATTACTCTTTAGCAGTGGAACACATAAGCTAAGGTGTTTGCTGGTAGTGTTATTGGGGATGCACTGATTAATATCTATACCCTTTATCCTGTATTATAAATTTGGGTTCAAAATACAAATATATGTATGCATTCTTTTTATAAAGCAAAAATGTTTTCCAAGAGAAGAATGGAAATCAACATTGAGGCATATAAAATTATTGACCAGGGAGAAATTTTTTAAATAGCTATTATAGTTTTTTTTTCTTGTTTGATATAAATTGGTAAAGTAAAAAGAGCTTTTGGGGTTCTAGTTGTGACATCATACCTAGTATAAGCCTTATTCTCTGGCCATAATCAACTGTAAAACCTGGAGAAAATATAAAATCACAGTATTGCCAAATGCAAGAAAGGATCAATGTTTGGTATGTCAGTAAGTATAAGATTTAGAGAAGCAGGATTAATTCCAAAGAAGAGAGAAACAGAGAAGAAATGACCCCCCCCAAAAAATCTTCATGAAATTGGACTGTGGCTGGGTTCTTTAGTCCTTGGCTGATTTCTAAGCTGTACATGGATAGAATACACTCTGGAGGCTTAGAAGACAGCAGGACTAGTGATTGCTGAGCAAATATTCTAATAGTTGTGTGGCAGAGACATTGAGGATTGAGCCCAAAGAGAGACCTTGCAAACACCATGGGCTTTCTGTTAAAGCATCATTACACAAGGATTAATGATAAGGTTCCAAGAGTAAGGGAAAAACTAAGATGAACGCACTGTAATAAAGTTTAAAAACAAGCCTGACTAAATCAAGATGATCCACCAATAATTTAACTGCCTGCTAGGATGAAACTCGAAACCCTATTGAGGCTGGTAAGATCTGTAGTCTCTATAGCAGTTTACCTGCAATGTATGGCATACAAAATAAAATTGTATAACATGCTAACGAGCAGGAAAAAAACTGACCTATAGTTGAAAGTTCAAATATTCAATAGAAGCAGATCATGGGATGGTCCAGATATCAATGTTAGCAAAGACTTCAAAATAGATATGATCAATATATTTTTTAAAAAGAGGCAAGAAATAGACCAAATACACCAAAAGACAGATTATTTGAACACAGATTAAGAATCAGATGTGTATTCTAGAATAGCAAAATACAAAGTTTGTAATTAAGAGCTCATTACATGAGTTTTTAAAAATGCATTAAATGGGTTTAACAGCAGACTCAACAAAGAATTCAAGATTAGTGAACTCAGATGCAGGTCTATAGAAAACACCCAATTGAAGCACACAGAAAAAAAGAACAAAATTTTTATGTTTAATTTTAAGAATGGAGTGGAACACAATTGAAAGGTCTAAAATGCATGTACTTGAAGTGCCAGAAGGAGAGGAAGGAAAGAAAATGGTAAAAAAAAAAGGAGTACTTAAAAGAAATAATGCTTGAGGAGTTTTTACATCTGAAGAAATGCACCAAAATTCACATATTCTGGAAGCTCAGTGCACACACACAGGATAAGCTTAAAGAAAACCATAGCTGGGCACATAATGGTCTGATTGCTGATATTAAATATAAAGAAAAATATCCTAAAGGCAGCTAGAGAATAAAGACACATTCATGGAAAAAACAAAAAGAATCATGGCTGACTTCTCATGGAAATGATGAAGGCCACTGGACAGCAGACACATATAGGTTAAAACTCATAGCAAACAATAAGGTATGCCATGCAAAACATGCAAACACTCATAAAAAAAATTGAGTTTCTCTATTAATGTCTGGTAAAGTAGACTTCTGAAGGATTATTCTAGGGGTAAAGATTGACATTTCATTATGATAAAAAAAACCAATTCATCAAGAAGACATTACAACCTTAAATGTGTCTGTACCCAATAACAAATCTTCAAAATTCATAAAACAAAAACCGACAGAATTGAAAGAATAAATAGACAAATTCACAATTATAAATGGTAATTTTAACACATCTTTCAGTAATTATTAAAACAAGTAGACAGAATATCAGTAAGGATAGAGAAGACTTGAACAATAGTATCAAACAACTTGGCTTAATTGACATTTATATATAGGACACTACACCACCACCCCCAGCTCAGTTTTTTAGTGCCTATTGAACATTTATTAAGTTAGACCATATTCTCATCCATAAAACAAGCCTCAATAGATTCAAAAGGAGTAAAATTGTATGGACTATGTTTGGCATACAATAGAGTTAAGTTAGAAATCAAAAACAGACACATTTGAAAAAATATCCAAATTTTTGGATGTTAGACGACATGCTTGTTAATAGCCCCTTTATCAAGTAAGAAACCACAAAAGAACTTAGAAAATCTTTTGATTTTAATCAAAATTAATCTATGGGTGTCTAAGTCAGAAAAGTTGTTATCTCAGGGTATAGGTGGTATACAGATTTGAAAGGGGCATAAGGAACTTTCAGGTTTATCGAAATGTTTTGTATCTTTATCTGGATGGTGATTTCATAGGTTTTTATATATATATAAGTCATCAAGATGTATACAAGATTGTATTGTATATAATTATACCTCAGTGAAAACATACATAGCAAAGTGTTTTAAAAAGGATTTTGTGGGCTGGGCACGGTGGCTCACGCCTGTAATCCTAGCATTCTGGGAGGCCGAGGTGGGCGGATTGCTCAAAAGTCAGGAGTTCAAAACCAGCCTGAGCAAGAGTGAGACCCCATCTCTACTAAAAAAATACAAAGAAATTAATTGGCCAACTAAAATATATAGAAAAAATTAGCCAGGCATGGTGGCGCATGCCTGTAGTCCCAGCTACTCAGGAGGCTAAGCCAGAAGGATCGCCTGAGCCCAGGAGTTTGAGATTGCTGTGAGCTAGGCTGATGCCATGGCACTCTAGCCCGGACAACAGAGTTGAGACTCTGTTTCAGAAAAAAAAAGGATTTTGTGTGTCTTTTGGAAAATGACTGAGAATTAGAAAGGGAAACCAGTGGGAAAGTCTTAGAAGCAGATATAAAGGACTGTTGTATCTATCCTCTGAATCCTCCATTCGTATCCTGAATATATATGTCCAGTTTCCTTTGACCATGGTTTTTCCTCTGAACTTCTTAATTTTTTCATGACAAATTAGGTAAGTATTGTTTTTCTTTATTTCATTTTTGTTTTGTTTTTCTTATTTTTTATTTACCAGAGGACCACCATCTCACTGTAGGCTCTACTCATGTCATCAAATATTAATAATACCCCATATTTTCCCCAGGGTATTTTGACCATCATCCTTGAGCCTAATTTTCTTTAGCAGTTTGGAAACATTTATTTGTCTAGAACGGGGATTTCTGCATTCTTTTAATGAGTGTACTTTTATACACAGATAATCTAATAGAATTTAAGATGGTTTTTAAATAGGACCTAATTCTTCCTAAGACATGGATTCAGTTACAGGAGAATCTACTCGGGAAGGATGTATGATTTTAAAGTGGTTTAGGTATAAAGGTGGAGTAAGACCTTGACATGAGATTTCTTCAGCACATGGGAACCAAACTTCCAGGCATGGGTTGCAGATAATACAAATATATGGGGATTTCCAGAATTTGATCCTTAGACCGTAACTCATTGAATAACTCCTGTCCTGAATTAACAGGAGACTTAGTGCTCTGGGAATGAAGTAGCCTTACTCATAGCTATTCGATATTGAGGAAAAGAGAACAAGTTAGCTTTCTTGTTCAGTGAAGAAAGGAAACTTAAAGGGGCAATCCAAAAACTCAAGTTCCATGGGACAGAAGACAAGGATCCATAATAAAGGAAGGGTTTACAGTAAAAGTCAGGCTGGAGGGTTAAGGAGACAGAGCCTCAACCAGAATGGTTATTTCAGGGGGACTGGTACACAGAAGAAGAGAGCATTTTGTAGGGTAGCCTTTGTATTCTCTCTGAGTAGTTCTCACTTGCGTTGCTAGATCAGTTTCTGTGTCTGAACTTTTCTTCATTTCACAGTGAAATAACTCATTGAGTAGCTAAAGAAAGAGAAAATTTGACACACCAAAATGTAAGCAAGGGTGTTTTACTCAGGAAACAAAAAAAGAGTTGGTATGAAAGGATGGCCCTCTTCACAGAATACTTCCTAGTTCTCATTCCATATTTCTTACTTTGAAACTGGCTAAGATTATCCACAGGAAGAGAAAATTTGGCTTTGGCCACTTAAGGTAATTTAGATAAGATCTTTGATGATCTAGGACTCAGGATCTGTTCCCAATAAGTTGACAGAGAGTCGTGGTTGTAGTCCATCCTAAATGTCTGCTGTGGATCAGGTGTGGTGGCCTATGTCTATAATCATAGCACTCTGGGAGGCCAAGGCAGGGGATTGCCTAAGGCTAGGAGTTTGAGACCACCCTGGGTAACATGGAGAAACCCTGCCTCTACAAAAAATGTGAAAAATAAAATAAATACCTGCAAAAAATAAATAAATACCTGCTATGAGCTCAGCATTCTCTTGATGCTTCCTTAGATGAGAAAGGGGGAAAGAAAATCAGTGTCCTGGCCTTTCAGATTTGTGTGACTTTTATCTTCCTCTTCTCTCCATCCCTTTGTCCCAAGTCACAGAGCAACCAAGAGCTGTAGCAAGTATCAAAAGGCGCTTTACTGGGAGGCAGGAACAAGTGATTGTTAAGAGTCTTTGGAATCTGACAGGGCTGGATTAAAATCCTAGCTTCAACCATTAGGTGAATACATTCAAATTGCTTAACCTCTCTTTCTCTGTTCTTTTCTGTAAACTGAGGGTTAAATACCCTCAGTGAGAATTATATGAGGTAATATTTTGAAAACATCTGTCATATAGTCAATGCTCAATCAATGGAAGCAGCCTCTGTGGTGATGAGGTAGAGATGGTAGTGGCATCGATGATGGTGGTGCTTTCTCTATGCTCTTCACTCGCATTGAGTACTGACACGACAGTGCTGTGTAATTCAAGTACATACTAATTGAAAATAATGAGTATTGAGCTTTCTTATTTCTTCAAAGGAGTTTGTAAGATCTCTGTACATTTCTCTTAATTGTGTTTAGTTGTGTCTTTGGGTAAGAAATAGTGGATATCTCCATTTTCTTAGAAGAGAATCAGATACCCTCAAGACATAAAGTTAGATATCAGTTGTGTACCGACTTAATTTTGCACAGTCCTGAACTACACTTCATTTTGGTATATATAAAAAAAAATCCATAGTTTCCTTTCAAATCATGTACTTCTGTTTTATTAAGTAAACTTTTTAATAATGTATAACGTGCACAAAAAAGGAAATAAATCATAAATGTAGAGCTGGATGCATTTTCACAAATGGAACACCCTGTATAAGCATCATCTAGAAAATATTAGGCAGAAGTCCCATGACCACTTTGAGTAATCACTCTTCCCCAAGGTATAGAAAGGGTATTAAGCAGGGACATAACATGTCTTCAGGATGATTATTTTTGCCTGTTTTCAAACTTTATGTAATTGGAATTATATATCCAATTTTATATTTGCCTTCTTTGGCCCAAAATAATGCCTATGGGAATAATCCATGTTGTTACATGTTGTGAGAGTTTATTCTTCTTTTTTAAATTGACAAGTAAAATTTTTATATATTTATGGTGTATAATATGTGTGTGTGTGTGTGTATGTGTGTGTGTGTGTGTGTGTGTGTGTAGTGGAATGGCTAAGTCAAGCTATTTAACATATGCATTACCTCACATCCTTAATCATTTTTGTGTGTAGTGAGAACTTAAAACTACTCTCTTAGCAATTTTTAAGTGTACAATAGAAGGCTGAATAGTATTCCATTGTGTATATATACCATATTTTCTTCATACATTCATCCACTGATAGAAATGTAGATTAATGCTATATCTAGGATATTGTGACTATTGCTGTAATGAACTATTTTTTTGACATATTGACTTTATATTCTTTGGGTGTATGTATCCAGTGGGATTTCTGGATCAAATAGTAGTTCTGTTTTTAATTATTTCAGTAACCTGCATACTGTTTTCCATAATGGCTGTATTAATTTACATTCCCACCAACAGTGTACAAGGTTTGTTTTCTCCTCATTCTTGCCAATACTTGTTATCTTTAATTTTTTGGTAATAGCCATTCTAATAGGTGCAAGGTGATATTTCATTGTGGTTTTAATTTGCATTTCTGTGATGACTAGCAAGGTTGCATATTTTTTCGTGTTTCTCTTGGCCATTTGTGTGTCTTCTTTTGAGAAATGTCTGTTAAGTATTAGGCCATTTTTAAATTGGGTTATTTGTTTTCTTGCTATTGTCTTGTTTGAGGTCCTTATATATTTTGGATATGAATGCCTTATCAGACATATGGTTTGCAAATATATTCTCCCATTCCATAAGTTGTCCCTTCACTCTGTTGATTGTTTCCTTTGCTGTGCAGAAGCTTTATAGCTTGATATAATGCCACTTATCTAATTTTGCTTTTGTTGCCCATGCTTTTGAAGTCATATCCAAAAAATTATAGCAGGCTAATGTCATGGTGATTTTCCCCTATATTTTTTCTAGTAGTTTTATAGTTTCAGGTCTTACATTTAAGTCTTTAATCCATTTTGAATTGATTTTTATGCATAGTGTGAGATAAGGGATTAATTTCATTGTTATACATGTATATATCCAGTTTTCCGAGAACCATTTATGGAAGAGACTTTTCCCCGTTGTGTGTTTTTGGTATCTTTGTCCAAAATCCATTGACCACAAATGCATGGATTTGTTTCTGGGCTCTCTAATCTGTTAAATTGGTCTATGTGTCTGTTTTTATGCCAGTAGCATACTGTTTTGATTGCTATAGCTTTGTAGTAGATTTTGAAATTAGGTAATGTCAAGCCTCCAGCTTTGGGGTTTTATTTGCTTAAGATTGCTTTGGCTATTTTCTTTTGTAGTTTCATATGAATTTTAGGATTGTGTATTCTATTTCATTGAAAATTGTCATTGAAATTTTGATAGGGTTTACATAGAATTTGTAGATTGCTTTGGGTAGTATGGACATTTTAATAATAATAATAATAATGATATTAATTCCTTCAGTCCACAAACATGGGCTATCTTTCCATTTATTTGTGTCTTCTAAAATTTCTTTCAGTAATGTTTTGTTCTTTTCAGTGTACATGTATTTCAGATATTTCACCTGTTTTGCTAAATTTATTCCTAAGGCTTTTTTGTAGTTATTATAATATTATTATATGTTTTGTTGATTTCTTTTACAGATAGTTTGTTGTTCGCATATGGAAACACAACTGATTTTTGTATGTTTATTTTGTATCTGCAAGTTTACTGGATTTGTTTATTATTTCTAACAGTTTCTGGTGGAGTCCTTTGGGTTTCCAAAACTATGTTGAATATAAATGGCAAGAGTGGGCACCCTTGTCTTGTTCCTGACTTTAAAGGAAAAGCTTTTAGCTTTTCTTTATTGAGTATGATGTTAGCTATGGATTTGTCATATATGGCCTTTAACATGTTAAGTAAGGTACATTCTTTCCATACCACTTTGTTGGTTTGGAGTTTTTTATCATGAGAGCCTGTTAAATTTTGTCAAATGCCATTTCTGCATCTGTTGAGATGATCGTATAGTGTTTTTTTTTATTATTATTATTATTTTTTACCCGCTACTTCCCACCCTGGATCATATAGTTTTTGTCCTTCATTCTGTTAATGTGGTGTGTCATAATTATTGATTTACATATGATGAACCATCCTTGCATCCCAGGGATAAATCCCACTTGATCATGGTGAATGATCTTTTTAATGTACTGTTGAATTCAGTTTGCTAGTATTTTGTTGCAGATTTTTGCATCTATGTTTATGAGGCATATTGGTCCATAATTTCCTTTTTTTGTATTGTTCTTATCTGGATTTGGTGTCAGCATAATGCTGGCCTTCCAAAAAAGTCTGGAAGTGTTCCCTCTCTTCAATTTTTTGGAAGAGTTTGAGAAAAATTGGACTTAGTTTTCCTTACATGTTTAGTAGATTCACCAGTTAGGCCATCAAATTCCAACCTTTTATTTGATGGGAGATTTTAATTACTGATTTAATCTATTTACTCATTTTTCTTCATGATTGAATCTTGGTAGTTTTTATGTCTAGGAATTTATCCATTTCTTCTCAGTTATCCAGTTTGTTGAGATAATTGCTTATGGTAGTCTCTAAGGATCCTTTGCATGCCTGTATCATTAATTGTAATGTCTCCTCTTTCATGTCTGATTTTATTTATTTGAGTCTTCTTTCTTTGGAATCTAGCTAAAAATTGTCAATTTTGTTCATCTTCTCAAAAAGCCAACTGTTTTATTAATCTTTTCTATTGTTTTTCTAGTCTTTATATTGTTTATATGTGCTCTGATCTTTATTATTTCCTTCTTTCTACTCAGTTTGGGTTTAGGATATTCTTCTCTTTCTAGTTCCTTAATGTATAGCATTTAGGTTGTTTATTTGGGATCTTTCCTCTTTTTTGATGTAGGCATCTATTACCATAAACTTTCCTCTTAAAACTGCTGTTTATGGCCGGGCGCGGTGGCTCACGCCTGTAATCCTAGCACTCTGGGAGGCTGAGGCGGGTGGATTGCTTAAGGCCAGGAGTTCGAAACCAGCCTGAGCAAGAGCAAGACCCCATCTCTACTATAAATAGAAAGAAATTAATTGGACAACTAAAAATATATAGAAAATATTAGCCGGGCATGGTGGCGCATGCCTGTAGTCCCAGCTACTCGGGAGGCTGAGGCAGGAGGACTGTTTGAGCCCAGGAGTTTGAGGTTGCTGTGAGCTAGGCTGACGCCACGGCACTCACT
>CAUYRT010070957.1:0-13701 GCA_963574885.1 Lepilemur ruficaudatus
TCCCTGCTCAGAACTAGAACCACTCCTATTCAACACAGTGCTGCAAGTCCTAGCCAGAGCAGTCACACAAGAAAAGGAAATAAGGAGCATTCACATAAGGAGAAAAGAGGTCAGCCGGCAACGTGCAGCACTTGGAGTTGAGGGTGAGGATAAGAAAAAAAGAGAAACACAAAGATGGGAACGGGAGGACAGCGCTTCTGAAGACTGCTGTGCCGAGTTTATTTTAGAGGGTGTATTTATACAGAAGAAACAGAACTGAAAAAACATCTGAGCAAAATGTCTATGTGCAGAAGCCCACGTATCACATTTCTCTTAGCTATACAGGGGTTGTTAATTACCATCACCAGCCCTTTGTCCTGTCAAGCCTGCAAGCAATTACTTTCTCTTATCTACTTTTCCCCAGCCTGGGATCCCAGGGCAGGAGACTTTCTGGAGTTTGTGAGGCTGTCTTCCAGCCGTAAATAACTTTTCTGCTGTCTCAAGTCTGAGGCAAAAGGACATTTTACTACTAATTAACTATTCTACTTAATCAAACCTATAATATGGAATACTTAGTGCATCTCAGGTGAGAGAGCTATGCTTCAGGGGTAGTTGCTACGTCACTAGGGATGCCGGTGTCCCGGGCAGCAGACACACACCCTGAAGCTCCTGTGTCTGGGACAGCTCCCAACATTTGCTGACGATATGATCTTACATCTATAAAACCCCAAAGATTCTGCCAAGAGACTCCTAGCATTGATAAATAAATTCAACAAAGTCTCAGGTTACAAAAATCAATGTACACAAATCAGTAGCATTCCCATACACCAGTAACAGTCAAGTTGAGAATCAAATCAAAGACTCAATACCTTTCACAATAGCAACAAAGTAAGTAAAATACCTAGGAATATATTTAATGAAGAAGGTGAAAGACCTCCACAGGGAGAACTACAAAACTCTGAGGAAGGCAATTGCAGAGGATTTGGAAAAACATATGCTCATGGATTTGCAGAATCAACATTGTTAAAATGTCTATACTACCCAAAGTGATCTACAGATTCAATGCAATCCCTACTGAAACACCAGTGTAATTTTCACAGAGCTAGAAAAAATAATTCTACTCTTCGTGTGGAACCAGAAAAGATCCTGTATAGCAAAAACAACCTTAAGCAAAAAGAGCAAATTGGGAGACATCAAGCTACACTACAAGGTTATAGTAGCCAAAACAACATAGTACTGACACAAGAACAGAGACATAGACCAATGGATCAGAACAGAGAACCCACATGTAAAACCATCCTCAAATTGCCATCTGATCTGTGACAAAGTAGACAGCAATAAACACTGATGAAAGGAATGCTTATTGAATAAATGGTGCTGGGAAAATTGGATAGCCATATGAAGAAGACTGAAACTGGTTCCATATCTCTCACCACTCACTAAAATTAATCCAAGATGGATAACAGACTTAAACCTAAGGCATGAAACTATAAGAATTCTAGAAGAAAATGTAAAAACTCTTATATATATAGGCTTAGGCAAAGAATTTATGGAGAGAACCTCAAGGGTAATCACGACAACAAAAATAAATAAATGGGACCTGATCAAATTAAAAAGTTCTGCACAGCCAAGGAAACAGTCAATAGAGTGAATGAATACACAATCTCCAGAATGGGAGAAAATATTGGTATGCTACACATATGATAAAGTGCTGATAACCAGAATCTACAAAGAACTCAACCAAATCAGCAAGAAAAAAATCAACCCCATTAAAAAGTAGGCAAAATACATGAACAGAAACTTTTCAAAAGAAGATAGACTAATAAACTTATGAAAAAATGCTCAACATTTGCATTTGCATTTCCCTGATGCTCAATCATCAGGGAAATGCAAATCAAATCCACAATGAAATATCACTTAACTTCAGTGAGAGTGGCTTTTACCAAAAAGTCTCAAAACAACAGATGCTGGCATGGATGTGGAGAGAAAGGAATACTTACACACTGCTGGTGGGACTGCATACTAGTATAACCTCTATGGAAAGTAGTATGGAGATACCTCAAAGAACTAAAAATAGACTTACTATTTGATCCAGCAATCCTACTATTAGGTATTTACCCAAAGGAAAAATAAATCATTTTATTAAAAAGATACCTGCACCCAAATGTTTATAGCAGCACAATTCACAATCACAAAGATGTGGAATCAACCCAACTGTCCATCAATATATAAGTGGATTCATAAAATGTGGTGTATGTATACCACTGAGTACTACTCAGTCATAACAAATATAGTGAACTAATACCCTTTGTAACAACCTGGATAGAACTGGAGATCATTCTTCTAAGTGAAGTATCACAAGAATGGAAAAACAAATACCACATGTACTCACTATTAAACTGGAGCTAATCAATCAACACTCATGTGCACATATGGTAGTAAAACTCAGTGGAAACCAAGCAGGTGGGATGGGGAACAAGGAGACGGGTAAATTCACCCCTAACAGGTACAATGCACACTATATTGGTGATGGACACACTTATCAATGTGACTCAAATGGCACAAAAGCAATTCATGTAACCAAAATGTTTGTACTCCCATAATATTCTAAAATAAAAAAGTAAATAAATGAATAAACATCTTATAATTCCATTTGTTTACCAAAAGACATAGACATGGATCTTGATAGCAACATTTTTCACACTGTTCCCAAACTGTAAACAACCTATATGTCTATCAATAATCAGACATATAAATAAACTGTGATATGTTTGAGCAATGGACACTTGTAACAGATACACTGTATAATACTGCAAACACTAGCCACATGAAGCTGTTGAGTACTTGAAATGTGACTAGTCAGAACTGAGATGTGTTGTAGGTGTAAAATACATAATAGGTTTCTGAAACTTCTTACATACATAGAATGTAAACTATCTTAATAAAAGTTTTTGTAATGATTACATATTGAAATGATAGCCACAGAATGTGCAGCCATTTATAAGGTAATACTAAATATTATAACTACATCTTTATCCTACAATTGAAAGTTTACCTAAAATGGGAAAGTTGATATGGAACAACAACCAAGAGTAAATATTTTAATTATGGTATCTTTAAATGCTGACTAGTGGAACATATTCCTAGGACACAGTAATCACAAAAACATATCAAACTACATTAAGTAGCCTTGTTTTTAGTAGTGCTACCAGTATTATCTATGGACACATAGTATAACAAAAATCAGTAATTCTAATATTGTTAAAAACCAATATTTTCAGGAAAATATAAAATATTTTACATATATATAACCAACTAATTTAAGTAAAAATTCTGTAACTTTAATTTAAATTGGAAATATAAAATTATAGTTTACTTTTCTCTTTCCAGATAAAATATAATTTTTAACTCTGCTGCAAAAACATAAAAGCCATGCCAACCAATAACAATGAGCACCAATTTCCCCAAATGTGGTGTGTATATGCAATTGACAGGTAAATCAACTAAGATTTCAAAAGAAATGCTAACAATAATTGTAAAACATCTTCATCAGAAAGCAAGAAAGATACCAAGGAGAAATGAGGTCAGGCCAAAAAGAAACAGGAGTTAACTTGAAGTAGTTCCACTGGCCAAAACCAGGATACTTTGAGCATCAAAAATATAATAATTGCAAAGGTTTGGAACAGATAGATTTTCAGAAAGTTCTTATTTCCTAACAATCTCTTTTCCCTTAAATAAGATCATTACTCACCACTGGAGGAGTATGTATTCTGCCTCTGCAATATGAATCCTAGTAGTGTAACAAAAAAATTGTCAGAGAGTTTTCATTATAAAATGCAAAAGACAGAAATCATAATCATCATTTTGCCTAACCTGATAAAAGTACCAGTACAGGCAACTATCATTGGAGGTTCTACAAATTATTAGTGAAAATCCAAAAGAGAGGGTCATCAAAAATTGATCAAAATCACAATAGGTGAACCCGCAGATCAAATAGGTATCACTAAAAGTGAGCACATTGGAAACTGGGGCCTCACACTGAGAGACCACAGGAAGCACCCGGCCTTGTCTTCAAAGAAAGTTTTAACAATATAATTGCATCACAGCTAACGAAGACTCTGGATATGATTATTAGTTCTCAGGAAGAAAATAAATATGTAACATACAAGGGCATGAGGTGTGGGGGTCAAGCCAAGTTAAATGACACCATGAGGAAGTAATCAGAAAAAATGCAGGACATAAAACATTCTATATGAAAAAAGTGTCTAAGATGTAAATAACGTTACCAAGTAGTGGGTAGGGCCTACTTTGCCTAAGTTTGGATTCCCCCAAGAGCGAACTCTAAGATGGGAAGTTGATATACATCTTTTAACTGAGAGTAGGGTCAGAACAGATTCATACAGGGAGGGGAAGGAAGTTAATAAGGAGAGTTTTATCAAGTAAGCTACCAGAGAGGGCAACTGCAACTGAGCCCTGTGGCTCACTTCTGGGAAAGCATATAAAGCATATCCTCCTCAAAAATCATCCCAAGGACGACACTGGACTTGACACTCACAGGTGGTTGGTTGAGGGCTTCTCTGATGGTGCTGTTCATTCTCTAGCACTTCTAGTCTGTGTACACACAGACTGAATGACCTTCAGAAGTTGAAGGAGTATGGTTGGGGCTGAGAGTGCTGGCTGGAAATTCTCATATAATGAAAAAACACACTCAATTGGCATAACAAACCAATGCAACATGTATAGTTTTTTGTGTCCTCACCCAAATAAATTAATTGTAAAAAGACACAAAATTATTTAGGTTATTGATAAATATGTTTATAGATGTGATATTAAATGACATTCTGGAAATACTGTTAATTGTCTTAGCGTGATAAGGTATTATGGTTAAGTGAAAAGGAGAAAGCTATCAATTAGAGATTATGTATAATAAAGGAGTAACAGGATGTCTAAACTTTGCTTTAAATACCCCCCAAACTAAGTGTGTGTGTGAATCTGTTGGTTTGGCAGACATGAAACAGGATTTGGTGGATTCATGGTAGCTCCTCAATTTTTTTCTAGAATATGGTGTTCTATTTGAAATTTTATATTATTTTTTTAGAAATACGGATATTTTTAGCAAAAGAAAGAATGAAAAGGAGGGATGGAGAGAGGGAAGAAAGAAAAATGAAGAAAGAGAGAAAGAAAGGGAGAGGGAAGCAGGGAGAAAGAAGGAAGGAAGGAAAAGAGGGAGGAGAAAGAGAAACCTTTTATGTGGTAATCTCGGCCACATTCTTTTTCTCCTTGTATTTGCCACAATGGAGATGTCCCAGGAAAACCCAGGCAGAGGTTCTGTGTTCCTAGGTTCCTGAAGTAGCACTGAGAAACAACACCTGTTCCCCCTTCCACCACTGCTATAGAAACAAGAAGTAAACTTCATTTGGATGTAAGACATTATAAATTTTTGTGCCTAAATTATTATAATTAATCTATTCCAGATAATATATGACTGTTTTGGGCAAAATTAAATCTGTACTGAGTTTTAATAAGTTTCTTGAGAAAATACTAGTCACTGTAGAAATAGTAAATTCAATTCCCATCAATGTATAAAATCAACCTCAAGTGGATTGAAGCCATATATTCAAAACAAAAATTTAAATATTATAAATTATAGGCAAATATTTGCGATGCCATGGGTAACCAGAAATTTCTTAAACAAGTCATAAAAAGTGACTATAAAGTCATCATTGACAAATCTGACACATTTAAATTAAGAAAATTTGTCCATTGATACTTCAAATAGGTAGAAATTCTGTTATACACTAAGAGGAACAGTATACTAAGTAAAGGTATCAAGTGTATATATATTTAACACTATTCCTTGATTCATTTTAATATATATATATATATATACACAAATTAACAGAAAATAAGACATGAGCAGTGATTTTACAGAAAAACAGAAACACATGGGCAGTGAACATTCGGAATAATGGTCAAGAATGGGTTTTTATCTCCATTCAAGCAAAAAAACTAAAAAATTCAAATGATACCAAATTTAGTGAGTATTTTTATTGGCAGAGCAATCTAGCATTGTTGATTAGAATGAAAACTAATGCAATCACTTTGGAAAAGAGATCAGAATATGATGTGATACATTGGACATTCATATTCTATAGAGTCAGGCCATTCTATTTCTATCTGTACAACCCAAGGAACTTCTATTAAGAGAGTCATAAAAAAGGTTTGCAAAAAACCCCTTTCTTTATAGCAGAAATATAAAAATCTTGTGTCTAAATAAGTTGATAAATAATTTGTGTTGCAGTCACACAATGGAATATTTTACAATAGTCAGAAGCGATGAGCCTGAGGCCAGCCATGGTGGCTCATGCCTGTATACCCTGCACTTTTGGAAGCTGAGGTGGAAGGATTACCTGAGCCCAGGAGTTCGAAGCTGCAGTGGGCTATGATCACACCACTATACTCCAGCCTGGGCAACAGAGTGAGATCCTATCTCTCTCTAAAAAAAAAAAAAGAAAGAAAGAAACACAAACCAAACAAACAACTTGAACAATTTGAAAAATATAAGGATGAGTCTTACACCATAAAGTATGTTCAGGAAGGTTATTTGCTCCACAGTAGCTTTTCTAAAAATTTATGAAGCATTAAATAATTAAAACAAAAGATGTTTAAAATCTACATTTAGATAAGATAAAATTAAATGAAAATAAGAGGATGCTGATCAGTGGGTTTACAATAGTGATTTTTTTCCAGTGGTAGAAGTAGGAAAATGGAGTAGGGAAAGGCCATATTTTACATGTAAATTGCCATAGAGTTTTTAGATTTCATATTGGGGGGACAGATTCAGATGTATGTTTTAGATTACTAAAAATCAACCAACAAATATTTAAAGAATAAAGATTCATCACTTCAGTAATGACAGACAATATGCAAATTGTTATAATACTTAGATATTTTAGTATGGGAACAAATAAACTTGTAACATGACAGAGTGATTTAATGATCCAACTAATATTTGAAATCCAAGTTTAAAAAAAGAGCAAAAGAGTTCAGGTGCCATGGCTCACGCCTGTAATCCTAGCACTCTGGGAGGCCAAGGCCGGAGGATCGCTCAAGGTCAGGAGTTTGAAGCCAACCTGAGCAAGAGCGAGACCCCGTCTCTACTAAAAATAGAAAGAAATTAATTGGCCAACTAAAAATATATAGAAAAAATTAGCCAGGCATGGTGGTGCATGCCTGTAGTCCCAGCTTCTTGGGAGGCTGAGGCAGGAGGATTGCTTGAGCCCAGGAGTTAGAGGTTGCTGTGAGCTAGGCTGACTCCATGGCAATCCAGCCCGGGCAACAGAGTGAGACTCTGTCTCAAAAAAAAAAAAAAAAAAAAAAAGAAAAAGAAAAAAAAATGCTAAACAAATCTTTAGCTTTGTTTTATTATGGAAAGCCCTGGAGGCCACATTTCCACATTTCCCCCCTCTGAGAGTATTTATAAAGAGCTCAACTTGCCTGTGAATCTAGGCAGAAAGTACATAGACAGAACAAATGTAAGTTAAAAAACTTCTCTAAGCAAATAAATTGAGGATTGGGGAAAAAAACAAAAATAATAATATTTAAAAGGGGTTCTCTCTGTCTCTCTCATCTCACTGTGTCACCTAGGCTCGAGTGCAGTGGCACAATAATAGCTTACTGTAGCCTCAAACTCCTGGGCTCAAATGATCCTCCTGTCTCAGCCTCCCAAGTTGAGACCTACAGGTATGTGCACCATCTCTGGCTAATTATTTTTTTTAATTTATTTAATTTTTGTAGAGATGGCTCACTATGTTTCACAGGCTGGTCTTGAACTTCTGGCCTCAGCTTCCCAAAGTGCTGGTATTACAGGTGTGAGCCACTGTGCCTGGCCTAAAAAAGGTCTTTTCAAATATTGCATGAACTCATCCATATGTAGGAGCTAAAAAAAAGTTGATCCCACAGAGGTAGAGAGTAGAATGATAGGTACTTGAGGCTGAGAAAAGTGTGTTGTGTAAGCGGGGGATGAAGAGAGATTGGTACAAATATACCAATATAGAAGAATATAGATAGAAGGAATAAGTTCTAATGTTTGACGGCAGAGTAGAGTAACTAATAGTTAACAATAATGTATTGTATATTTCAAAATAACTAGAAGAGAGGACCTAAAATCTGCCAACACATAGAAATAATAAATACATGAGATGATACTTACCCCCAATACCCTGACTGGATCATTACACAGTCTATGGTTGTAACAAAATATCACATGTACTCCATAAATATGTACAAACATTTGTATCAATAAAAAAACATAAATAAAAAGGGTCTTTTGCCTGGCATTAAGCACCATATGTATTTCTTTCAGAGAGGCACCTAAGTGAGTGGCTATGGTGAATCAGTATGGGAATCTGGACTCCTGAGTCCTTGGATCAGAATCCTTGTGACTTTAGCAATCTGCAATGCCTTAGCACTCTAATGCCTACTGTCATTGAAAGCAAAAATATTGGTAATATACTATGGCAACTAGAGATGAAAAGGACCTCAAAAACCAAATGACCTAATAGCTCCCCCCCTTTATTATACAAATATAGTACACATGAATAAAGTGACTATCCAAGATGTTATATAATTGGTTATTATTTATAGTGTTCTTAAATGCTTTCATATTAAATTGTTAAGAAGCAAAGAGAGACTTGAAATAAGAACATCTCACCAACTTTCAAGGTTTCAGAAATTGACACACAATCCTTCTTAACCATTATTGGGTTTGTTTCTTGGATTTAATACAGTATCCTTTACATATGTATATTTTAATTTATATTTATTCTAAAATGTTTAAGAAAGATTAATATAGAGTCTTCTATTACTCAATAGATCAATGACAAAGTTTGTAAACAGAATTGGAAGGGCACGTCTAACTGCCCGTATAGCCTAGATAAATTTACAAAACTAATTCATTTTTCCCCCTTACAACAATGGGAATGGGAGTTTTCACTAACAAAGACAGTGAGGCATCTAATCACTGGCATCTATGTGCCCCAAGCATGTGCGAGAATGGCCTTAATTGGAAGAGTAATGTTCAGAATCTCATTAATTCAGGCTTTTGGGATTGTGCTGAGAAACTTTTAATGAGTTTGGCAAAGTTGAGCACCCACAGAGCCTTGTTAAAGAAACTCCCAATTAGCCACAGTTAAAACTTAATTTTGTTCTCTTGGAACTTGTGGTTAATTGGAGCTTTATTCTATTAGACAAATTGAGGGAAATTCTCAGAGATCAATAAAGACCCTTTAATAGCACATTCAAAGGAGACGAAGCTGTGGGGTTGGCATGGTGACACTTGGCAAAGAAAGGAATCTCTTAAGAGTAAAGGTAGTTTGAAATCTTCATTAAGTTGAATATTCTAGGTCCCTCATATAATGTCTAGCTTATTTCACTTAACATAGTAACTCTAAGGTTCACCCATGTTATAGCATGCCTCAGAATTTCTTTCCTTTTTAAGGCTATATTATGTTCCACTGCATATAAATACCAAACTTTGTTTCTCCTTTCATCCATTAATGGACACTTGGGTTTGTTTTCACCTTTTAGCTATTGTGAATAAAGATGTTATAGTTATGGATAAACAAATACCTGTCTAACTCTTTCAGTTCTTTTGTGCGTATGCACAGAAGTGAAATTGCTGGATCATATGTTAATTCTATGCTTAGGTCTTTAAAGAAACTACCACATTGATTTCCACAATGGCTGCATAAGCAATCCCCAAGGGTTCCAATTTCTGCACATTCTCACTAACACTTGTTTTCTGTTTTTATTTACTTACTTGTTTTAGTAACCATCATATAGGTATGAAATGGTATCTTATTAAGGTTTTGATTTACCTTTCCTTAGTAATGATGTAGGACATCTTTTTGCATGCTTGTTGGTCACAGGGCTGATCTTTGAAGAAATATCTATTACTGCATTTTGCCTATTTTTAAGTTGGGTTTTCTTGTTATTGAGATATAGGTTTTTAAAATATATTGTAAATATTAATCCCTTATCAGATGTGTAATTTGCAAATATTTTTCCCATTATGAGAGAACTGCCTTTTTACTTTTTAAATAGTATCCTTTGATGCACAAAATGTTTTAATTTTGATGAAGTAATTTTTTTTTCTTTCAATGCCTGTACTTCTGGTTTTCAGATACAAGAAATCATTTCCAAACCCAATGTCATGAGGATTTTCTCCCTTTGTTATCTTCTAAGACTTACAATTTTAGCTGTTATGTTAAAATCTTTGATCTATTTTGAGTTAACTTTTTATAGTTGAACGGACTGTTTTTAGTATATAGAAGAACAACCAAGTTTTGCATGTTGATTTTGTATCTTTTTACTGAACTTATTTGTTCTAACAGTTTTCTGGTGGAGTCCTTAGGTTTTTTCCACATACGCGATCATATGATCTGCATACAACCTTACTTTTTCCTTTCAGACTTAGATAATTTTTGTTATTGTTGCCACCTAAGTGCTCTATATAGGACTAAACTAGTGCTATATTGAACAAAAGTGGCGACAGCGGCTATCCTTGTCTTGTTCCTGATCTCAGCGGAAAATATTTCAGTTTTTCACCATAGCATAAGATGCTGAATGCTTGTCATATGTGTCCTTTATTGTATTAATATTTAGGTATATTTCTTCTCTACTTAATGAGTTGAGAATTATCTTTATTGTTATTTAAAAAGTTTTGAGGTTCCTGCATGTCGGAGTGTCCCAGGCTCTTTGCGGGGCAGGCCAGGCCCCCAGCGCGGAGGCGCGCTCTCTCTGCTTGTCTCCCTTTCCCTCCACTCCGCACTCCAGCACACCCCTAGCCTCTGGTGCATGCCCCTTCCCTCTCCTGCTTTTCTCCTCCACCCAGCAACTTTTGCCCCTGACCCCCGACCCTGGCCCCTCGCCTCTCCCCCCTCTCCAATTATTCTTCTGGTTTGAGCCCAGCTTCGCTGCCCTGAGGGCTCCTCCCTAAAATACCGACTTCTTTTGCCAGCGGAGAAATCCCTGCCCAACCTCAGTCTACACAGCGTGCTGGACAAGAGGGCCGCCTACAGCACTCTCCAGGACCACAGGGGTGGAGGCGAGCAACACAGCCCTGCTGAAAAAGAACAAATTCCAGACCGCTCCTTCAGGAGAAGGGTTGGCGAGCGCAGACGGCACTCTCTGTACCTGCAGTGGCAGCAGAAAGGGAGCGGTGGCCCCCTGGTCTACTCCACCGCTGCGACACAGAGCGGCGCCAGCCCTTCGGGGAGAGCGGCACGTGCCAGGCGAGAAGCGGCAGTTCGGGCTCACCCGAGCTGCGCAGACCGGCGCGGCCCCCTAAAGACAAGATGGAACTTCCGCACCCCCCCACACCACCGGCTTCTGCCCCTAGCGGCCGCGCGCTCACTTCATCCACGCGTGGAAAAGCGGCGGCCTGCACGGGGGAGTGGGCCCTCGGGGTACCTGCGCACCTGCAGCATGTGCGCGGCATTGCACCTGGGCTTCCCACGGGAGCTTCGGCCCAATCGGCACTACAGCCTCAGCTTCCCCGGCTTCCGTGGGGCCACTGCCAGCCTACGCGGGCCTAGCATTGTAGCCGCAGCTTTACAGCCCCTTCTGGTGCACGCAGCTGTCGCACTGCGGCCTCCACCCCTGTGCGCCCCGACTGGGGAAGTGCTGCTCCTTCGCGGGACGCAGGGCTCCAGGCGCCTGAGGACGGGATCCTGCGCCAAGAGCTCCTTCGCTTTTGGCCCCAGGGCTGAGCAGCCTGATCACGCCAGTCGCCATCCAGACCCACAACTTCGCTGCGGTGGCTGCTGTCGCCTGCTACCCCAGCTGGCAGCAGCAGCGCCTGGCGCCGCCCGGAGACCCGTCCTCGCCGGTGCCGCAGAGCAGCCCCCGCGCCGCCTGTGCCACTCGCCCCTGTTGGATGCCGCCCCGCAGCCCAGCCACTCGCGGACTGACCGCGACATCTACCTGAGTGCCTCCCAGTCTCTCACCCTCTACCCCAGCCGCCTCCCGCCCGACTTCTCACTCTCTGACGACGGAGGCAAGAGGGCGCCAGTGAGGATTAAGGAAGGGAAGGCTGTTCAGGCGGTGTTGGAGGCCTCCCCTCTCCATCTCTCCCCTGCTGGGGGAATGGGCATGGGGTGGGGGGGGGGCGGTGATATAGGCTCCAGGCAAACTGCACACCCGACTTAGCACTTGTACTGGAACTCTGCATGGAGGAGCTCCCACCCTTCCTTTTAGAGTTTCCTCTTGTTTCCTTTGTTACTGTTATGAAGTTCCATTCTTGTTGAGCAAGATCAAAAAGCCAACAAACGTTTTGTACTAATGAACAAAATATTCACAACAGGGCAGTTATGATGCCAATAGAACAAAAACCCGAAAGTTTAAACTTTTTTAGCCCTCCGATGAGTTTAGTACTTCCGGAAAAAATCAACCCAGCACCAGCAACTATCAGCCACCATTCTATCTCTTCACTTGAAAAGCATTAGTTACAGTCTGCATGTGGAAATTCTCTTCTTGAAAGAAGTTTTTAGTTGTGGTTTGTCTCAGACTGGTGTAAACAAACCAGCCCATCCATCCACCACCTTGGTAAATCTATCCAACAACATGCCTTGATAGTATCCCTCAGCATCACAGGGATTTTTTAAACAAATTTATATTACGTCTGGGAGGGAGGGGGACACTTGCATTCCAAAGATTCCTACCGGTTACTGGCTTCATTGCCACCACTTCATGGATATTTAGTAGAGAATATTTTGTCTGGTCACTCTGGAAGCCTAGGCAAAGTTGAATTTATAATTGTTGGAGAATAACTGCTGAATTTTAACTGTTTTGAATTGATTCACACCACTGCACCACAAATCAAGATTTAAAAAATTTAACTTATTTGTTCCTTTATGAAAAGTATACATTGAAAATTTTGTTCATGCTGTATTTATCAAGCATAATGAAAAGCAATACATATATATTCATTTATTATGTTAACTAATGATTGCCATTTTTTTATTTCAAAATATTAAGGGGGTACAAATGTTTTTGTTTGTTACTTGGCTTGAGTCAGGGCTGTAATTGTGCCCATCACCCAAAAATGTTCATTGTACCTGTTAGGTGGACTTTTGCCCCTCCCCTGGTTCAATCCCCCTGCTTGATTTCCAATGACTTTTACTTCTCTGTGCACTTGTGTGTCAATGGGTTAGTTCTAATATATTAGAGAGTATATGTGGTGTTTGGTTTTCCATTCTTGAGATACTTTGCCTATGATAATGGTCTCCAATTCATTCCAAATTGCTGCAAAAGCCATTATTTCATCCCTTTATATGGCTGAGTAGTACCGCATTTTGTGTGTTTGTGTGTCTGTGCACACGCGTGCGCGTATTTTCTCAATCCATTCATGAATTGATGGGTACTTGGGTTGATTCTAGACCTTTGCAATTGTGAATTGTGCTGCAGTAAAAATTCGTGTGCAAGCTGGGCGCGGTGGCTCACGCCTGTAATCCCAGCACTCTGGGAGGCTGAGGCGGGCGGATCGCTCAAGGTCAGGAGTTTGAAACCAGCCTGAGCAAAAGTGAGACCCCGTCTCTACTATAAATAGAAAAGAAAGAAATTAATTGGCCAACTAAAGATATATATAGAAAAAATGAGCTGGGCATGGTGGCACATGCCTGTAGTCCCAGCTACTTGGGAGGCTGAGGCAGAAGGATTGCT
>CAUYRT010070959.1:0-44359 GCA_963574885.1 Lepilemur ruficaudatus
GTTGGCCAATTAATTTATTTATATTTTTAGTAGAGACGGGGTCTCGCTCTTGCTCAGGCTGGTTTCGAACTCCTGACCTTGAGCGATCCGCCCGCCTCGGCCTCCCAGAGTGCTAGGATTACAGGCGTGAGCCACCACGCCTGGCCGTGTCTGAGGTTTTTTACTGTCTCCACTACTTATAAATGTGGCCTTCTCTAAGTTTCAGTTTTCTCATTTAACAGAATGTATTTGATTTCTGCCTCAATGGGAGACTGAAATATGAATAGGAGACATCAAGCACTGAAAAGTGCATGGGCTTTTGCAGTAGTTTGCATCCTGGTTTTGAGTCTTTTTGGCGGTGTGATTCTGGGTGAATTACTTTACTTCTCTGGGCCTCAGTTTCCCCATATGTATAAATGAGATAATGTCTGTGTTGTAGGGTAATTGTAAAGGAGATATCAAAAATGCTTAGCACAGGGCATGGTCCCTAAAACAGGTACAATAGGCAGTGGCTGCTATCATTACAGTCTTTTATATACATACCCTAGAGCCTAGCTCTAAAACAGCTTAAGATATTTCAAAATTCAATATAAATTGGGCTGACATTGAGCTTGTCTAGACAAGGGTATATAGCTAGCACCTCATTATGCCCTGGTCTTGTAATAAAGTTTCATAGCATTGACCCCAAAGGGCAACATGGAAGCAGGCCCAAGAACATGAAGCCGTGAGCCTTACCTTTCATACAGGACCCAGCAACTACCAGGAACCTCTGCTGCAGGGGTGTCTTGTGGTTGCCAGTTCTCAGGGAAAGATCTTGATTCAGTGGAGTCTCAGTGTCAGTACTTCTAAGGCCAATGTCAACTGGGTATCAGCCTTGGGTATTATTTTAAGCCATCTTTCATATATGAAAAGGTAATTACATATGATCCACAGTATTGGCCTTGAGGTCCTGGAATCGTCCCATGATGGAGGTAAGGGACATGGATGCACTGACTGGTTTCTGGATTGTTTCTGGTTTTCCAATAGAGAAGCATTCACTTAAGTGGGCTCTAAGAGCAGGATGCCAATTGATGTTGCATAAAAGAAAAATTCAGTTGACAAAGAAATTGGGGAAATGAAAGGAATATATCTTGGAATACAGAGATAGACATGAGGATTAGCTCCAGATATCCTATCTAGTGCCCTTTCCAGTATGATAATAATATTAGAACACTTTATTAAACTCCCACCAGATGTCCAGCACTGTGCTTGGCATTTTATTGTACTGTCTTTAATTCTCTCCAAATCCTGCAGAATCATTGGCACTACCTTAGTGCTGCAGGTGACAAAGCTGAAGTTTAGTGTATGTGGCTTCATCACAGCCACAAAACTGGGGGAATATCTGGGCTTCAAACCCAAGTCACACGGATGCCAAAATCCAGGCCTCTTGCACTCTTGATGTGCTGTGTGTTATATTCTCAGGCAAAAACAAGGCACTGCCTAAAATGATGCTTTGAGAACCATACCTCCACTGGGTTGATCTGAGGACTGGTGAACTGGTGGTTTTGCCTGGGGAAGAAGTAATTTTCTATATAATCCACTTACCTGTGAACCCTGAGAAAAGGACAGAGAATAGAGGTGATGTTTAATATTCAATAAATGGTAAGGCGTGGATACCAATCAAACTAAGGGACCTGGATTTGAACCTGAAGCGAGGACCTGGAGGCCACCTGACATGGTAGCTATGAACATTTCAGATGCTGAATAGCAGTCAGGCCCAGAAAGTTCCAAGAGACAGACCAAGAGCAGTCAGGGCGGGGGACACCTGGAGGGATTCAGGACAGCAGACATTTTCCCAGCTAGTTCAGAGGGTTTTGTTTTGTTTTGAGTATTTTGATGTCTCGGTGTGCCGTTACAATTGCGTACCAGCTGAACACCAGCCTTGTCAGAGGGTGAAGCTGCTTTGAGGCACAGAGAGAGTTCCTAACTTGCCAGGTGATGAGTTGCACACCTGCCCCTATTACTATAAAACCTTGTTTGTTTTTTAGTGGAAGGTGCAGGAGGACAAGCGGCTTTGCATAGAGAATCTTCTGTCTGCTTCAGCTGTTTTGTGTTTTTTTTTTAAAGCCAGTATCAGTAGAAGTAGTCCTTGGTTTTTTTCAGCATTGTTTACTTTCCAATATTTATATGGATTTATCCATCATGGCCTACCCTGAAGCACTACTTTATAAAGGAATAAGCAAGTTTAGCTCCTTCAGCTCCCCTAAATTTTAAATATGAGAAGAATTCCGTGTGTTCTTTTTTTTTTTTTTCCTATAGTGGGTGATGTTAAAGCCAAAAAAACTACTCAACTCCTTCAATTGTCTTCCCCATGAGTGATTGTTCTTCCAGATTCATAATTTGACAGAAAACGATCTGCAAAACACACTGTTTTTCACTTAAATTCAACAATGCCTATGTCCTGTTTATGTTGTTGGTATTAAATGGAATGTTTGGTTAATTTAAAATGCAGGGGTGCTGGGCCTGTTTGATTTGGTTCCCAGATCTTGCTTTCTTGTCTAACTGGAGGATCCAGGGACCCTTTGATCCAATATAATATGCTGCTTTCCCTCCCCCACCTTCCTGGGTGTGCTCTGGGAGTTACTGGAGGGAGGCCTGGGGACCTTTCTGGGTGTGTGGCTGGGGTGAGAGGGTAGAGCTATGCAGGAGGTGCAGTCATCTATTTTCTTTATAGTTTTCGTTGGTAAGTACAATAGCATTTATGAACAAAATGGTAAAATATTTATTTTTTTGCAGGAATCTCGACTTTTCACATTTGGCAGAAGGAACATTTTATGGCTGTTTTGTCCAAACTTTCAGAGCAAATCAGTAGCCAAACTAGGACTTGATCACTAGCCTCAAAGATGATGACACAGTTAACAATTTTGTCTTGTTACAATATCTTTCCATTGAAGCTTCCCCTTCACCCTCAACTTCTGGATTTTGTGGTCTCCCATCCCTGTTGTTAATCCAATAGGGAGCTCATTATTTGGCAATTTCTCTTGAAATATTGTGGCTATAGTAGGTGACCCTGGATTGATCTCCATTGATCCTGTCAGCAGGGACTGTGGGACCAGACTATTTCCCATTACGACCCATTCTTTAACTGAAACAAATTCTCTGGGGAAACTGGGCTGAGATAGCTGGGACCACACAGTGATCCTATAGGGTGATATTAGACAGGCAGACATCGGGGGGGCCCACTCAGTTTCAGTAGATGCCTGGATTTTCTATTTGCATTAAGCCAGAGGCAACTAGACCCAGAGATCTCTGTAACCGCATGGTGACTTCATCTTCCAAACTGAATCTGAGAAACTAGCTACTCTAACATGTCTGGACTCAGAAGCAATGGGACACAGTATCTTATCTTTGTAAGGCCATCATGCTTATATGCCAACATTATTTGATAATGGTTTCATGCCATGAATGCACAAATAGAAAGATCTTACTGAATGCCATTTCTGAACTAGATACAGCTGTTCAGCATTTAGAAAATATATTGGCACTAATAGGGACATGCATGTATTTGCTGTCACCCTTCTCTAAAGGTGGGAGAAGAACTCGATGCAGACGATGATGGAATAGGAGCTAAGACACTTAGGCCTTTGCAGTGCTAGCAAGAACTAAATGAGTCATCGGACTTCTTAGTGCCAAGGTTTCGTGGAAAATGCCATGGAGGTCACTCTGTGCTTAGCAGGGGTCAAATGAAGATTTGAGTAAAATTAAGATGTCTGTTGCCTTTATAGGCAAAATGGTGAGTTATCCAGGGGAAACGATGATGCTGAAGGGCAATACCGTAAATGATGGTGGGAAGGTGATTGTCAGCATAGGAGAGGAACAGGAGTCAGAGATCCTTGAGCAGTTTTTGTCAGATGATTGTCATGGGCTTGGCCAGTGATCAGATGTGTTTCAGGAGTAGGACAGGAAGAAGAGGAGATAATATTTAAAACGGTAGGAGCAATGAACACCTAAAAAGAAAGAAGAATGAATTGATGGAGCCAAATTGAGAAAAATAAGATGGCAAAGCTCCTTCTAATAGGATGTTGCCTCCATTATTTCTGCTCAAGTATTGGGAAGGGAAAGCTGAGGCCAGGGGAAAAAGGCCACCCAGGCAGAGTCTCTGTGGCTCTGCTCAGTTCACAGAGCACTCAGCCAACTCTTTTGGGCAAGGTTCAAGGAGCAAGTCAGAGCTGGGTTGAAAGGGTGTCGACTGCTACCCATGAGAAACATGGTGTTGTCGAAGCCTGGATGACAGTGCCTGGAACTGATTCTGAAGAAACATATTTTTGCAGTGACTTAGGTGCCAGAATGATGTCAGGCTTACGATGGGAACAACCACAGGTTTGTTTTGGAAGGAGGCACTTCAAGGAAAAAATGAGAACTATTCTTAATATTTATGGGACTGTCATTAAATAAGTGGAAGTTCCAGGCTATTTTCTCCCTCAGACACACTAGGCATTGGGTTTTCAGGGCACAGTCATCTGCTATGTAGCTTCCTCTCTCTCCTGCCAGAGTGTTGTGTTTTTTGTTTTGTTTTTCCCGTCATTCCTTTTCCTGTGGATTCCTCTGTTCCAGAATCCCCACCAGTTGCCTTCTTCTCTGGGTTTGGCTACTGTTCACTTTTAGATGACACCCTGATCTCCCTGCCAACCTCGAATGGGCAGCTTGACCCAGTCCTGTATGAATTGTATACATTCTATAATAACATAGGAAAAACTCTTTGAAAACATAAAACACAATTTAAATATAAAATAGAACATTTTTGTCAATCTACTCAAAAGTAACTGAGCAAAGGTACTTATTTCATCTTTACTCCATGATTCCTCCCTAATTCCAGTTTCTTCGTCAAAGTAGATCACAGCATCTTATATCTCTGAGATTTCATGTCACAAACTTTAGAGCAATTTTTGATTCATTATTTGTTGTAAGAGATTGTGCATAAACTCAGCTTCTCTTCTCTAGCTTCTGTGGTTTGATATAGCCATAAAGCACCCAGGACCTTGAAGTCAGATGGCTGGGTTCAAATTCTGGCTCGACCTCTTGCTAGCTGTGTGACTTGGGCAATTTTCTTCCCTCTCTGCATACTCTTTTTGTCCTTTGTAAAAGGAAGGTAATAATAGTACCTACCTCATAGGGTTGTTGTAAAGATTTAAGAGACAGGAAATGTCTGGTTCATAATAAGTGTTCAATACATGGTAGCTAGTGTTATTATTAATATTCAATTCACAGAATTCCTTTAGGATTAGCTTTTTGTGTTGTAGTAGAGACATCATGAACTGAACATTGAGACCAACCTGCACTCGATTACTGACATTTGCATTTGCTACCTGTATGACCATGAGCAAGCCACTTAATTTTTCTGAGCTTCGGTTGTACTCACCTGAAAAATGGTGCTCATGGTACTTTTGTGCAGCATGATTGGGGATTTTAAAATGGGCTGAATATGTAAAACACGTAGCACAGTGCGTGGCTTAAGATTTCTTTCCCATACATGGTAGCTACAACTATTGCTTGTTATTCGTTTCTTGTACACAAATGAAAAGTAAGAAACATAATTGAGATTCAAGGGCTAACATTTTAAGTCCCCAAATTAGTCTTATTTTAGTTTCTATTCATTTGTACTGTAGACTCAAACTTCTTGTCCTTTCTTGACTTTGGCAAACTGTTTCTTCTGATCTTTTTAATCGTGATCATTCCAGCCTCATCTGGACTTGGACTTCTTATTGTGGCCCTGCCAATTAATCCTTGGTTTGAACAGTATAGCACCCACCTGGGTTCAACTTCTGGCTCTGGCACTTACCCTTAAGCATGTGACTTTTCTGAGCCTTAACCATTTTTCAAATCATTATTGTAATAATGATTTCATTAGATCTTTGTGAGACCTAAATGAGATGAAGGATGATAAAGTACTTAACTATGCCCATCATTCAAATGGTGGTCTGTCTTAAATTGGTTTCCCTGGAAACAGATTCTAAGGCAGATTTTCATGCAGGAGATTTAGGGGGCGGGGAGTGGTCCCTGGAACATCTTTAAGAGTGAGGGCAGCAGGATTGGGCAGAGGGAGAAATTGAAATGCAATGCAATCACAGCTGAAGCTTCAGCCAAACCCAAGGGACTCAAGTCAGGACAATCCTTCAGATTTGTCTTTGGAGGCCCAGCCTTGGTTACTGTGTCAACCAATCATTGAATGGGGACTCTCCAGGGGAGGCAGTGGAACCTGGTGTGCGTAGCTCACTTTGAGCAAGGGCAGTTCCTGGAGAGGGATGCAGCTGTGAGTTATGAGTAGGCAGCACTTCTGACAGCTGAGGAATCAAGTGCCTCCTTCCTGAAGGGAATTTGGGCACACAGCACAGTATCCCCTGTGTGCTCAGTAATTTTGAATTGCCTCTGTTCTACTCCTTGGCATCCGTTTCCTTTCTCTTGTTACAGCTCTAAGTTTCACTTGGATTAGCAATTGCTTTTTCCTCTAGAGACTCCTAATGTTGCTCCTTTTGAATTCATATAGGTTATCATTTTATGATTTTTCAACTTTTTTTTCTGGGGGGGTTGGGAGAGAGTATTGGGGAATTAGGGAAGCCAGTTATTTGTCTCTCATTGTCTAATGAAGAAAGACTTAAAGTAGAGGTGGTATATTTCCTTTTTAAATTTAAGGACCATTTCTGATCATTTTATGTTGCATCTACTCAAAATACCATAATGAACAGAATGATAAGGCTGTGTCTGCGCTTAAAAGGAAAGAATGCTGTGATAAGTTAATGAAGTATAATAATATATAGGCCTAGTATCCTCTCACAACACAGATGACTTCTGTGACCCCAGATGTGTGGAGTTTTTCCCCCACACACCGGTCAAGCAATTCTGTGGCATATTCTTCAGCGGATACCACCGCTGAAGGGTGTCCTCTAATTCAATTCAGCGGATACCACCGCTGAAGGGTGTCCTCTAATTCAATTCAACTCGGATGTTATCTACCTGGAGATAGCATCAGATCCTGCAAGTTGAGGGCTCAGTCCCATAAGAATGACACCACTTCAGATGCCAGTCGCAAGTAGTAAGTTGTTACATATACTTCTGACCAACCAGCTATAAATTGGGGTTCCCAAACCCACTTGTTAGGTTTGATTAATTTGCTAAAGCAGCTCGCAGAACTCAAGGAAACACTTATGTTTACCAGTTTGTCATAAAGAATATTACAAACGATACAGATCAACACCCAGAGGGAAGGCATAGAGGGTGAGGTATGGGAGAAGGGACTTAGAGTTTCCCTTTCCTCTTTGGGCACTACACCTTCCAGGTCCCTCCACACACTCAGCTATTTGGAAGCTCTCCAAACTCTGTTCTTTTGGGGTTTTGTGGAGGCCACACTACGTAGACATGATTGATTAGATCATTGGCCGTTGGTGATTAGCATGATCTCCAGCCCCTCTTCCCATGGGGGGAAAAGTTCTAACTTTCTAATCTTGCATTGGTCTTTGCTGTGACCAGCTCCCATGCTGAAGCTATCTGGGGGCCTCCAGCCACCAGCCATCTTATTAGGATACAGAAAGCACTCTTATAGCTCCGGAGATTTCAAAGATTTTAGGAGCTATGTGTCAGGAAACAGGATGAGACCAAATATATATGTGTATAATTATAATTCACAGTATCACATGATGTCTGCCATAGAAGTGGGTTAGGTGCTCATGTCCATTTTTGCCATTCCAAATACAGGGCTTTGTCTTTCCTTTCAGTGTGGGATGTTGTGATAGAATGCTTTTGGCTCTTCTAGTCTTTCTGGGTAAACTTCTATACCAATACTGACAGCTAATTTGTCCTTTAAGCATAATTAAGCCATATGCCTAGAGTTGTTTCTCAATTCACCTTAATCTCGTCTTATAAAACTTCATCTACAGAAACCTTCCATTAAATAATTAAAGAGTTTGTTAAGAAAGTTGGGTTACTTTCATGAATGCTTGTTTATTTGCCTTCTTGTTATATTGGGACTCACCTTTTGTGAATTTATTACATTAATGCTTGTTTGTTTTATGGATTTGTTTAGTGTATCCCCTAAGGAGCATTCTTTCTTTGCCATCCTTGCCTATCTTAGATTGCGTAAACTCCCAGAAGGCAAATACTATGTCTTTTTGAATTGCATTGTATAGTGCTGTGCACAAATGAGCAATTAATTCTCAAAACATTGACAGTGTGAGAAGACACAAAGGAGCTGATACCTTAAATGATTTAAATGATGTCTTTAATGTATTGGTTATTCCCAGTATTTTTTTCTAATAAAAACTGTCAGAAAAAATGAGACAATGTTTAAAGTATATTGAGTTTCTCTAAACTAAAGTTTTGGTTAAATTAAAGTTATTATTAAAAAATCAGTCTCAGGTGTTTCTCTCTATATCCACAAGCTGTTATCACTGAATGCCTCTACCAGGCTCTTTCAGTTGCCCTTATGAGGTTCAAAGCCTGAAGGATCACAGTGGCGGCAATGGGAAAAGCAGAAGATCCATACTTGATCTAGGTCAAGAGTTAGTTAACTTTTTCTGTAAGGGACCAAACAGTAAAAGTATTTCCAAGTCTGTAAGCCAGAAGGTCTATGTCACAGCTATTCAACTCTGCTATCATACATGGAAGCAGCTGTATATGTAAATACACCATAGCAGTGTTCTAAAAACTTTATTTACAAGAACAAGGGTGGGCCAGATCTGGCCTGTAGACTATAGTTTGCTAACACCTGATCCAGGTGATTGGACTAAATTCCACTGAATTTAGTAAGTGCTAATGAACTTTAGTTCACTGCTCATGAACTGATTCTGAAATGCATTACTAAGTTGAACCAATAGCAAGAGAGACAATTTCAAAGTCAAGATTGTGAAAATGGTTTTAATGATTTAAATTCACATCATTTGTTTTCTAGTTTGGTTACTCCTGGGCGTGGTGCACAGGGATAAGCAATCAACTGTAGGTTTCATGGGGACAATTCCTAGTTCCAAGTGTCCTAGGCACTTCCATTTTTAACATCCTGGCCACCAAATGGTCTCAGTATGGGCTGATTCACTTACAAACTGCCAGATTTGGGGAATCCACTGTATTTCCCTGCATCTACCATTGTATTTCTTTTCTGTATGAAGGAGATTGTGATATCTTCCCTGCTTGATAGGGTTGCTGTAATGGCCAAGTGAAATACTGCTCAAGAGCATACTTTGTCACACATTCCTATTAAAAAGTTAAGAAATACTAAACTTGCTTGACCCACTTTTTCTCTCAAGCTAAGCCTAAGACTTGGCTGATTTTTTTTTTCTGGGCGTGTATGTGTGAAAGATATTGACTATTCAAATACTGTTGGATAATTGAATGATCCTTAAGCTTTGCTCCACAGATGACTTGCTTGCAGCACCTTCAAAAATCCTAGTGTCTTGACAACACCCCAGATTAACTAGATCTGAACCTCTGGGAGAAGGACGCAAGCATTAATATATTTTTTAACTACCCAAGTATATTGTTTTCTGTTGCTACTGAAACAAATTTCTACAACTTTAGTAGCTTAAAATGACAAATTTATTATCTTACGATGTTGTAGGTTAGAAGTCTGACACAGGTCTCGTTGGGCTGCAATCAAGGTGTCAGCAGGGCTGTGTTCCTTTCTGGAGGCATTATATTGTATTCCCTTGGCTTTCCCGGACTCCGGAGGCTACTTGCATTCCTTGGTTCATAGCCCCCTTCCTTCTTTTTCAAAGTCAGAAAAGGCAGGTCAAATCCTTCTTTTATTTTGTCACTGTGACCTTTTCCCATAATCACATCTCCCTTTGACTCATCTCTTTTGCCTCCCTCTCCCTCTTTCAAAGATCTCTACATTGGCCCATCCAGGGTAATCTCTCTCTTTTAAGATCAGCTGATTAGCAACCTTAATTCTACCTGCCATGTGTCCTAACCTATTTACAAGTTCTGGGGATTTTGATGTGAACAGTTTTGGGAGCCCATTATTACACCAGGTAATTACAATTCTGAAAGGGAACAGAGTATGAACCCTCAATAGCAGGAGCAAATCATTCCCACATGTGCTCTATTGATGGCTAATGCATAAGCATTCATTTCTTCATTGATTGATTGATTCATTTTTTTAAAATAAATGTTGAGTTCCTGTTGTGTTCTAGGCATTGATGCTAAGGATTCCTGGAGGAGAAATCATGCTTGAAGGTGATATAAGGATTAAGTAAATAGAGAATGTTGGGTACTAGTTGCCTGAGTATCTATTCGAGACAGCTAATACATTACCTTTAATTTTCACCAAAACTATACATGATGGTTATTGTTACCACCATTTTGCAGATGAAGTTGCTACAGATTAAGGTATCACAGAAAGAATGGCAAAACTGAAATTGGGCTGGAAAAAGCCTAAGGCTGCAATAGCTAATATAATGACCATTAGCCACAATGATTGTTTAAATACATTTTCATTTTTAAAAATTATACTCCTCCTTCACACTTACCACATTTCAAGTACTCAGCATACACACATATAACTAGTGGCTACCTTATTGGATAGTGCAGATGAAAGGACAGTTCCTTCATTGCAGAAAGTTCTATTGGACAGTGTTGCTCGATGGTATTTAGAAAATTTTTCAAGAGTTCTAGATCTTTGTCAGGTTAACAATAGCGTAAGTAGCATGTGGATATCTAGACTATCAGAAAAATAAGCGGACTCTATTTCTATGCAAGTAGTTCTGTTCTACCCTTACTGGTCACAAGATGGATAATGAAAGGTTCAGAGAAAGGGTTTCACCCAACCTGTTCTACTGACACATACAGAGTGGGAGAAGAATCCGAGGGGTCATAGAGTTAGTATTTTCAGAGGGCCACATGTCCGTTGTGCAGGATTTACAGGGGAATGCAAGTGGTGACCTTGGCATGGGGTAACAGTGGGCTATTTTAACAAAGTGCAGCACTGCTACTTCTCATCTGGATCTAAGGATTAATACTTCTAGAGAGAGAGAGTACATAATAAATCAGTCAAAAGTGTCAAATTGAAAATGATTGCTCTAAGATAATTTTCAAATGATATTTAATCATCCATTTATAGATAACTAGTAATATGCTAACAAGGAATCATTCTTATCTGTTCATTAATATAGATCCTTAAATGACTGCAACTTTATTTCTCTTGTCTTATTGGAAGTTTACCTTTGAATAATGCTCTCAACTTAGCTGAGGTATTTTATAAGTTTTAAATCCTACCATCTTCAAAGTCATCCTCCAAGGAAGGATGGGCAAGTATTATTACCTGAAATGAGCAAATGAAGGAAATAGGGTGCCCAGGAATTTACTGTCTGAAGCAGGTAATCTGGGGTTGATTCTACATCTGTTGGCACCTAATCTCAGGCTATTTCTAACAGACCATAAAAGGAAGGCACCCTTACCTATTTAAGGAAAACTCATCGGTAATTACTATTTTTTTTCTCATTGCTTAAGAAGCTTACCCTCAAACAGTTCATATTAATGAAGTTTGACTGCTCTAAAATGATGTCGATTGGTGAAGGATTGAAGATAATCAGGTAGGCACTTTGTGGAGTCATTTACTGCAGACACGTCACTTTTTGTCTCAGTATTGAGGCAATAGAAGACAATGAGTAGTTGCTGTTTAATCATCTAATAGGGACTAAGTAGTAACCAAGTATAGGCACCTAAAATGGATCTTAGTTTGCTTATTATTGGAAAATACTCATAGTTTCTATTGCTGTTTCAGGCCATTAAAGTGAAGTGGTTTTGTTATTGATGGTCTACATAGCAATTCCAGTGTGACAGATGCCAAGAAACTAGACCATCTTGCTCTAGTCTTCAAATAGAGATCAATGACTATTTTATTTGCCCAAGCCTGCCTCCAGTCCATGGCTGTGGCCTCCATCATGAGGTAGCTGGAATGATTAATGATCTGTTGGAGGTATTAATGCCTCTTGTTTTGGTACTCTAATTATAGAAGCAGATTGGAGCCAGGCTTTTAGAGTGGGTTTGAGATTGAAAGATATTTAAAAAGCAGGTGATTGGTCCTACACTTCCATTTCTTTCAATTTAACCATAAATCAATTGTGAATGATTTTTGCACTGTAATTTTTCATAGGTTTTGAACTTGGATAATGAGCATCCCTGTCCTGGAGTGAAACTGTGATTTTCCTACATCTTGTTGGAAAGAAGATGAAGATTTATGAAGGGGCTTAGGGGGAAATATATTGCATTTTTTCTTATCCTCTGCTTGTTTTGCCTCCCTCCTTTCCTATACTTCAACCCTGATAAGTCTCAACTTCACGCATGGCATATAGTATTTAGGAAATGGGAAAGCTCCAGTGTGTCTTGACCTACTTTCAGTGACTGTACAATTACAAATAAGAAGTTGATACTATATAAAGTAGTACTACACTCCACACTGAAGAGAACATATGGGCAAGCAGAGAGTGCATTTGCCTGAGCAGTACCAATTTTTTTGCTTTTTTGCTGAATTTGTTGACTTTAGATTTTTGTAATTATGGGGCCACTCAGGGTATTGCTGCTACCCAAGATGCTGCCATGAGGACTGTGAGAAAAATTCTCAGGAACCCTGGGTGAAGGGATAGACATAAATTAGAATCACTTTGACAAATTTTCTTTCCCTAACTAGCACTGCAGCTTACTCCCCGTGGGTAATGTGACACATCTGCACGTGATGAAAACCTGGCTTGCAAGCTGTGGAAAAGCACAGGTTTTGCATAACTGTATAACTTTATTTTTTAAGCACTTTATTATCTGGGAAGTAGATTGGCAGTAAAGGGATTGTTAAAATAGATTGTTTACAGATGCTCAAATGCAGCAATTGTGCATTTACCTTTATACCATGGAAAGCACATGGAAAGATCCACCAGGATCTTTCAAAGTATTCAGTATTTCTATAGCTGTAAGACTTTTTGATGTCCTGTGTATTTGTGCAATGTATTACATTTAGAATCTACAATATGAGGGTCATATATTAACAGGTTTGTATTCTAATTCTATGAATGTTTGGAAAGAATGATTCCCTTCTCTCAGGATTCTCCAGAAAAACAAAACCAATAGGAGATTATCTATCTATCTATCTCTCTATCTATTTATAGAGAGAAAGCTATTTATCATGAGGGATTGGCTCATGTGATTAAGGAGACTCAGAAGTCCCACAGTCTGCTGTCTGCAAGCTGGAGGCCCAGAAAAGCTGGTAAGGTCATTCCAATCCAAACCTGCAGGCCTGAGAACCAGGAGTGCGGATATTGGAAGGCCAGGAGAAGATGGATGTCCCAACTCAAGCAGAGAGAACCTTTTTATTCTTTTCAGGCCCTCAGTGAATTGGATGATGCCTGCCAGAATTGGGGAGGCAATTTTCTTTACTCAGTCTACTGATTCCAATGCTAATCTCTGCTAGCAACACCTTCACAGACACACCCAGAATAATGTTTCATCAACTATCTAGGCACCCTTAGCCCAGTCAAATTGACACATAAAATTAATCATTCCTTCCAACCTGCCTGCCTTCCAGACTATTTTTCTTCTTAAAATATCAATTGAGCCATTATCAGGAACCAAAACACTAAGCTAGTCCTAATTGGCTGGGTAGTGAGAAGGAAAGGTGATTTTGAAAATAAGATTCAGTCCTTGCCCTCAAAGACCTTATACTTTAGTGGGAGGGAGCATAAGTTGTTGTTTTTGTTGCAGATGAGTTCATTCTAAGAAAAAAAAATGTTTATGTGAGAATATTAGGCAGCTGACAAAGTCTTTGGAAGACCCAGGGAACCAGGTTTAAATGCCACTAGAGCAGCCAAGAGACATGCCCAACCACAGACTTGCTCTAGGGGGGTATTCCACTGCTGTTGCTTTACAGTATTGGGTAAGACCCTCTGCCAGAGCTGCTGCAAAAGAAGAAATTCCTTTAAAACCATACTGGCAAGAAGAACTAACCTCTCTGATTGAATCTGTGACCTCATGTTGCCTTTTTTGTTTTTTGTTTTTTTCATTCCAAACCTCTCATAAGTATACCTACTTAGCTAAATATAGGCCACATCTGCTATCTTAATTGCAAAGAAGTCTGGGAAATGTAGTTTTTAACTTTGCAGTTTCTGCCACATAGGAAGTTACATCAGAAGGGTTGGAGTGGGCACAGAGGGAATCAATCCAGAGTATCCACCACAGGGAGACAGGTCAGTAAATAACCAGAGTGAATTGTATGTCACGTTAGAGTGGATATAGGGCTATGGGAACACCCAGTGAAGGCACCTGTTTCAGGGGGAAGGAGAGATATTTAAGGAAGCATCTTGGAGGAGGGTTTCATGATTGTATTAGTCAGGTTAGGGTAGGTATATGATACAGAAAAAAATAGCTTTAAGATCTGAGTGGCTTAACATGTTCACACAGAACTCCAGCAAAATATACTGTGAGGAAGACCCGGTACACATTTGTGAGGCCTGGTACAAAATGAAAATATTGGGCCCCTTTTTTAAAAAAAAAATTGTCAAGACAGTGACAGCAGAACATTATACCAAGCACAGCCTGTCGGAGCATGGAGTTTGGAGTGATCTCATAGGTTATACACCCATAAAGGTGGACCTGAGAGAGGTTCCAGGAGACTCTCCAGATAAGGCTTCTTGTATTAGGTAATTGGGTAATTCAGGCAGCTTCAGTCTGTGGCTCTGCCATCTCAACCCAGCCTCCTCCACGTTTGCCAAAACTGGGCAAGAGAGAGACTGAAGGGAGACGCCAGCATTTCACTGTCTAGGCCCAGAAGTGATGCATATTACTTATGCTCACATTTCATTGGCCAGAACTGATCACATGGCCTCCACTGACTACAGGTAGCTAGGAAGTAGAGTCTCCTGTGTGTCCAAGAGGCAGAAGACAGATCATGGTGAACCAGCTATATCTACCCAATGGCTCAAAGAAAAGGAAATGACAAAAACAGTATCTTTGCTGTTTAAAAATACTGTCTGTACCCAAATATTAATAAATTTAACATGGCTTAAAAATTCAAGAAGTATGTTTGCTTTTTGCCAATCCACTCATTCAAACAGAACAACCTAAAAAAGAAAAATTGCTAAATCCAAGTGCTACTAGATTAATGAGCAGTAACTAATGAAAAACATCGAGGAAGTAGTAACTAATGCAAAATACTTTGGAGCAAGGAAAAACATTTCTATTTAAGTATACATATGTCTTATCTAAAGATACAAATTATATTTCTTTTATTGAAAACAAATGTAAAGGAATATTGAGTAAAAATATCCTCTTGAATTTTTAACTCTTTTAACAATGAATATACTCAAATAAAAGATATATATTCTGACAACAAATATCACTGAAATGATTCTAAAGATTTTACCTGCTTCTGCTAGGTGTTCTGAATTATTTTTACCTGGCATGTGCTCAGGTGTATTCACATATAAAACCCATTCCTAAACTTGGGAATAGGTGTTCAAAAAAGCTCACCCTCTGTGTCACTAATGCCCTATGTCTATTACTCTGATAATTTTAACTATGAATTAAAATCACCAAGTTCGATAATGTAGTACAGACAATAAAAGGAGCTCAGATAAAAGGGAAATAAATGTGGTTCACTGCAGACAGGTGGGAGTATCTATTGACAGTTGTATTTCTTTTTTCCCAATGAACTCGTATTACTGTTGTGCACGTTTAATTTGCACTCCTTTAATTTTACTCCTTTAAATTTAATTTTGCTCTTTTTGCCATTTCTTCTACTCTGTTATTGAACTGCTGTTAGAATGTTTTATTTTTGATTTTGTTCTGTGAGCTATTGGAAAGAAAACTGGACTTGAGAACAAATCATCAGAGTCTCAGCCCAAACACCTACCAGCTATGAAAATTTATCTTTTAGCCTTTCTTTATCTGTAAAATGAGAGTGATAATCATGATGATCATTAAGATTATGAATGATTAATTGTTTTGTCATCTCAATGGAGGGCAGAGATTTATACTCTAGAATCTGAACCAGAGGTCAGCAAACTATGGCTCACATGTTAAATCTGACCATCCATTTTTGTAAATGATGTTTTATTAGGACACAACCATGCCCATTCATTTATGTAATGTCTTATAGCTACTTTCCTACCACAAGAGTGAAGTTGAATAGTAGTTGTGAACAGGGACTGTGTTACCTTGAAGCATAAAGTATTTACTCTGTGGCCCTTTAAAGATAAAGTTTTGTAATTCTTGCTTATATGGTCACCAAATATCTGTTTTGATTTGAGAAAATTTAGAAATATTGCTTTAAAGGGCATGAGGCTGCCTTTTATAAAATTGTACTGTATACTACACCTGAAAAATCCCCAAGGATAGCCTAACCCAGCTTTCAGTTGCTGAAAAAGGTGTAGCATTTGTCTTTTCACTCTTGAAACGCTACCTTCAAGGCCACTGTTGGCAGGGATCATTATGCAAATACAGATTCATCGCTCCATGATACCACACGTGAGGCATTTGCACAAATGTAAATTGCATAAAGGTCTGAAAATAATGTATATACTTTAGTCACTTTATGAAATTGTTCAGTCATCTGGACATTTTTCACTCTGTTTATCAGGAAATGTGAAATAGAGAAATGAGCAATTTTCTCATCAATTTGATCAATGTGGACTGGCAACCTGGATGCCTTTCTTTTTAAGTCTTTTTTTCCTCAACTGCTAGAATTTATTTATTTATTTTACTAAATTACTCAGTTAATTACTCCAATTTTCTAATCTATCTAACCATTGAAAGCTCAGCCTGTTTGAATTTTATGTGCGCTTGGCACAATTGAGGTCTATTCCTAAAGTGTAAGCTTTTTCAGCATAGGATTCATGTTTGTTTATCCATCTACTTGCTTGGTCCTTTTGATCTACAACCTACACTATTCACATTTTTCCTTGCAAGTACGATTATAGAAATATAAAAGGAAAGGTGGAGAGCGATTGGAATAAAAAACCATGAACTGAAGAATTTGGGGTTGTAGTGCCCTACGGGCTAGGGGAAGGTGAGAAAAAGTGCCTTGGAGGAGGCCAGCGGTTGTAGAATATCATGGGTTGATGCTTTGGGAATAGTTATGTGGGATGTGAGGGGAAGCAGAAATAGCCAATGCTTTAGAAGGCAGATCAGTGAGGAAGACGGAATACTTTGAAAAGGATTAGTGGCTGATAAAGTTATATTCCAGGGTAACCAATCAGAAAATAAAACTGGCTGTGAATTCCAACATTGTCCTGGTTTGAAGGGGGAATTTTGAGCTGGTTCCACGTAGTCCCACCTTGATCTGATGGGGAAATTTCCTCATCAGGCTATCACCATCTCCTCCAGATGTTTATGAACTCTCCTATTTCCAGGGGTTGATAAATATCCTCCTTGTTATTTAAAGGAGGGTCTGTGCAGATGGGCAGATGGGGTGAGGAGTAAACTCTCAGGACATAGACAAGTGTCCTGAGTGGACATAAACAGGCCACTGTGCATTGATGGTCCATGGTGGTATCAAAGAAATACATCTGGATAATGACATGACCCCACAGCCCTGCTTTTTGCCATGAGTGGTAGTTGTTTTAGGGGAGGATACTGGTTTTTGGGTCTCAGACCTTTCTGTTTACATAGCTTTTCTCCTTCCTCTTTTCCTGATCATTTGTACAAATTGTTTGTACATTTTGAAGAGTGGCTTTTGTACATGATAGTAAAGTTTTTTTATTTTATTTGTTTTATTTTTGCAGTCTTTGTTTCTAGTTTCCCCAAGTGTGATTAATGCGTTCTAAAATTGAGCTTTTGGGGTTCTGAGAAAGGAATTCAGTGGGAAGAATGATACTTTAAAATACCTGCTGAAAGTGGTTATTAGATTTGCTGTTATAGAGTTTATTGGTGACTTCTGACATTGAAGATGAAGGGAGTCATATCTTAGGACCAAGATTCAGAGAGCATTCAGAAGCATTTTCTTGTTGGTTAGTTATTTTTGGATGTGAAGTTAGAAATGGATATAGAAAGGTACTAGAGCATTACAGAATGATGGATAAAGATCACATACAAATCCAAGTCTCAGGCACTAGCAGTTTAGAAGGTATGTGTCACAATTAAAGCCAAGAATCTAAGACTAACAGAGGAAGCAGGCATTAACCAGTGTGCAGTGGGTCAGATCCAGAGGAGTGAGATGGAGAGAGGTCATTGAAAGTCATAGGCTAGGGGGTAGAAATAACTTCCTGAAGAGAAAATTCTGCAAATGACTGACATTCTTCAAAAGCCCAGGCTTCCTTTGGAGTGACCTTTCTTTAATAATAAGAGGCTTCAAAATTTTGATGAGTGAATGCCTGAGGAATTGGTAGTTAACCTGTATCTTGAAGAAAATATAGGTTAGCATGGAAGTATAGAGGGAATATGAGGTCATTCTAATTAAGAGGATTTACCTAAACAAGGAGGGAAGTGGTAGAAGTCTGGCATATCCTTAAGACTTTTAACAAACTGATGTATTAAATCAGTGTATTCAAAGAGTTAGTATGAATTCTGAGGGTGTCAGTGAAGCTTGAATGGTATTTTTTGTGCTTTTCTTTGAGTGTAAGTGTATAAGCAAACTATTTACCAAGTTAGGTTACAAACTTGAAGGCTCAGCCTACACCTTTTATCTTAAAGTGGAGATCACACTGGTGGAATTACCTTTTGGTGTAATTCTAACAAACTATTTTAATTCTTTGTTTTCCTTCACTTATCTGACTAAAGAGTTTTTTGGCCTAGACCTGTGCAAATTTTAATGCACCCACAAATCACTAGAGGGTTGTTAAAAATGCAGATCTGATTTAGTAGCTCTGGCAGGAAGAGGGGCCTGAGATCTGCCTTTCCTGCAAGCTTCCAGGTGATGCTTGTGTTGCTGGTCTGGGGTCCACACATAGAAATGACTAAATGGAGGAGAAAGAGGTTGGTAGCAAAAAGGGGTTGAGTTTTAAACCCCAAAGGTCAGAGTGGTTTGAATTCTGGCTCTGAGACTTACAAACTAAATGACTTGCATATGTTAGTTAAGCTCTTTGAGCCTCATTATCATTCTAATAGATACATTCTCCTAGTCTATCTCTTTACTGTTTTTTCTCCAATAACTAGCCCAACTCCTGGCACATCACAAATGCTCCACAAACACTTATTGGATGAATGAACGACCAAATACATATGTTTAATTATGAACCATATAATGTAAGGATGTGCAGCAAAGTGTCCATCCCTAAGAGACATTTCAATCAATGTTGGTTGCTTTCCCATCTTCTTTTCTCTCTAAAATAAAAAGCCAAATTTGGACGCATGTCTTAAACTGTTCAAGGAACAACATATAAAACAGGTGCTGTCTTTGTCATCCCTCAGTGAAATAACAATTACACCTCAGATAATAGAAGTGTGATGGATAGATGGGAGGGTAGTTTCATAATGTTGCATGTAAATCGACAAGGGTAAATTAGGCAATCACTTTGCACAAATTGATCATCTAAATATAAATATATGTATGTCTTATCTGCTGCTGGCACACTGGAAGGGAAGCAATTGTAAGAAAATATGAAGCGTTTTAGAATTCTTTGGATTTAGAAGAGACTGGAACCATATACACAGCTGATCTTGGGAATAAAAATTTAACAAGCCTGGCTTACCTACTCATAGATTCCCTACTTCTCCCAAACGTCAAAATTTGAGTTTAGGAAACTTGGTCCTTTCAAAAAGCAATCAGATCAAACTACTAAATTAAAGTACCACCTACACGCCAGGAACTGACATGGATGCTGGAGAGGTGAGGTGAAGAAGGCATAGTCAGTCTTTGCCCTCGTGAGACTTATTTTCAGGAGTGGGGCAGGAGGAAAAAACTGGAAAAGAGATCAGCTTTCAGAAGTGCATTTGCTGAGATGAGTTGTCATTTATTGATGAAATGGGCTTAAGGCCAGTTCTGGTGGTTACCTATAACTATGGCTGTAGAGCAATATGTCTGTTCCTAAGAGTGTAGTAAATTTAAAAAATTCTTATTTTTAAGCATATCATGGCAGCGATTTCTGCTGTTCACTGCTCTATCTTCAGCACTTATAGTGGGACAGTTACATGGTAGGTTCTCAGTAAATATTAGTTTAAAACTTTGCAAGAATGTACTCTTAGTGAATTCATGCCAATGATGACCGAGGACTTACAGTTCTGTGTATACTCAGGACAAATATACTATCACTTCTCTCTTACATGTAACCAGTGTGTAGGTTCTAGTCATTATAAGGTAAAAAGAAGAAAGACCCCCAAACTATGAAACTATTTTTATATTAAAACATTTAAATAGGAATATAAAAAATTAACAGAAAATAGCTGTACTAACAGTTTTCCATATAGAAAATTCTCATCTTGACTTAGAGGTTTTAATTTCCCACTGTCATCAATGGCACTTTATATTTCTGAAGTGTTTATCAAAGTTGACAATAGATTGAGTTTGTTTTCATTTTGTTTCCAAAGGTAATTATTATTTTGAGCACACTTTTACTGTTTTACAAACCTTATGGGAACACTACCCTCATTGTCTTAAGTACAGGATTATCAAAAATGTTGCCACCTGTTAATTTGATCTAGTCCTTATGCCACAGAACTTTCATTGCCTAAAGTAGGAGGTACCATAATGTCAATAGCAAACACATCTGGTCTCAAATAAAGATGAAGAACATCTAGGCTAATATGAATTCTGGTATGTATGCAGTTAAGTAAGCCGTAGGACTAGTAGATCTCTATGATTATGATTATACTTATGATTACTCTAATAAGGAGATAAAGAAGGTTTCACCACACAGTGTGGTAATAAAGGCTCATACTTTGGGCTCACATCTGGCTGATGTGGAGTTAGTATCCACACCAGCAGATCAAGCTTATTAAACCTTAGGCAGAAAATGTTGATCAATTTTTGCAGTTATGATGATGCGTGAGCCCATGAAGTAGCTGAGTAATCAGGCAGATGGGTTGGCCCACTGACTCCAAAAATGGCCAAACATATTGAGATTAGGAGTATTTAGAAATGTAAATACAATTGAAGTATTGTCACTTTGTGTTTTTGTTATAGCTGTGAGATAAATATTTGACAGTGGTAGAGGAGGACAGGGATAAAAACAAAAAATAGTCAAAACAAGTATTTTTTGTCCTGGAGTGATAGTCATTTAATGATGCTATCAGAATAAATCTGTCTTTTCTCATTAGAGAAAGCTAAGGAGAGAAATAACTGCTCTTACCATTGAATAAGTGAAGTCACTGTGAGCAGAAAGACCACACAGAGTTGTATAAAAAGTATGTGGCCGTGAGTGATGGGCTTTGTATCTGGGAGGCAAAGAGTGAAAGGTGGAAGGGGCCAAGTGGACTGAACCTTGTTTTCAAGTGTCGAATGTGATCATAAGAGTAGCTGCAAAAAAACAGAACAAGAAAGGAGCCATAGGCATGAAACCTGTATGGTGGAAGAGGTGAAACATGGCCCTAGACAAATGGAACCCATCCGACTGTAGTACAATGTTCAAGTCTGTGAAACACAAAGAGGAAGAGGAGGAGGTAAAAGGAGAAAAACCTAGAGTTCTCTGCCTTTAAGCCAGCTACGTGTCTGTCACTGGGCAAGGCATAGAATCTCTCTGAATTCAGAGTCTTTTCCTATTAAGTGGAGTGGATGGATGACAATGGATGGTTTTCATATTGTCCTTTTTGGATTTGAGAGGTGCTGGAAAGGGGCCTTCTCAGAGAGTAGGTTTGGTTCAAAAGTGGTGGAAAACCAATGATTCTGGGATGATCTCTGGATCTAATAAATTGAGATTTTCTGACTTTTATCATCCCTTTAACAGGGAAGGATTGATGATGAAAATCAAAATAACACTTCTATTTTATGCCTCTAATTAACTGAAAAACTTTTTGTGCTTGCTTAGTAATCTGTATGGAGTGTGATTGGATGATTTGCAATTAACATTTGTGTTTCCAAAGGATTATTAATCTTATGCATGTATTGTTTGGAATAGGAGTCCCTGAATTCATTTTGTCTTGTTGAACCACCAAGTTCCTATAATGGTGTTCAAGATAAAATAGAAATTGGACTAAGGTCCTGGAGGGAATTGCCATACAGATGATGTCCCCAATAAGTGAACTATAGTATATAAATGATCCTGATTGGGACAGGCTATGTGCTCAGTGATGGCATTCAACTTTATTTGATTGGGTAATATTTGACTTGCTCTCTTATCTCCAGCAATGTAAGGATGGTTACAGGGGTGGGAAACCTGCAGCCTTCAGGCCACATATGGCCTTCTAGATCCTAAAGTGTGGCCTTTTGACTGAATCCACATTTTACAGAACAAATCCTTTTATTAAAAGATCTAGAAGGATCTAGAAGGCCACATGTAGCCTTAAGGCTGCAGGTTCCCCACCCCTGGTATAATAGATTGGTGCCTATAAAGAGGTTGCCAAAGTTTTATGGGTTTATGGTTAAATGAACTGAATCTCATAGTGGCATTTTATGGGGAAAGGCAAAGGTGATGAAGAATATAGGAAGGACTATAAGAGAGGAAGAGAAAAAAGGGCAGGTGATGGTAGGAGAGAGAATGAATTCCTTCTGAGCTGATTTTAGGATGAGTTGATGACTAGGCCTGAGTGAGAAAGGATGTAGCGAGAGAGGAATCTATATGACAGGCAAAAATAATGTATAAACCACAAGTCTTTTCCTAGATGCTCCTAGTGCTAACTCCACAGTTAGGATCACAGATTTTCTGGATGGTGGATGGGCCTTCCAGATACAAGGAAGGACATAGTATAAACCTCATCCCAACTTGGTCATATGAAAAGTACCTTTTCAGAAAAACTTTAAGATGGTAAGGCCAGAATAATGACCACAATAGTCTAATTTAATTGCTATTATTTTTTCTTTGCCAATGTTATTTTAATAGAAAACTGGTTTTTGAAAAAATTCTGATAGGAAACACTTTGTTTTTCATTTTTGGATGACTGTTTTGGTAAACTGTTTGGTGTAAAAACACTGTGGGACCTTTTCCCCTTCAAATACCTGACAATATTGGGGGAACATAAAAAAGCAACTGATAAATATATAGTGACTTTATAAAGTATGCTTTGATAAGCAGCTGCCACCAGACAGAAAGATCTACTATAAAGGCTTTCTTTGCTTCCCTAGCCCTCAGTCAGCACCTTGGATTTGTCATAACTGCACCTCATTATCTTATCCCTGTTAGTCTCAGGGTAAGTTTGCACTGATAGTATTCTGACAAAAGTCAATAATTTTCTCAAATAATGTGTTAAATCCATTTCATAAAAGAAAAAAGAAAAGAAAAGAAAATGCCGTGAGCAGTTGTTGAATTGTTTTCATTTGGCAGGTAATGGAGATTGGTTTTTGACCTGTAGTTCTGCCAGCAAATAGTTAATCCCATTATTGTAAAGAAAATGAAGCTATTAGCCTATTTATAGAAGGATATTTTAAAAGAGGGAATCATTGGGGCTGGAGAACACTTTCTCAGGCTATTAAATGCAATTAAGGGATTCTCAACTAAGAAACTTAGAATGGAAATTTTCTCTTTTAAATGTAATCTGTATGGGGAACAATTATAAGATCAATATTTTTTTCTTTTTTTATTTTTTTCAAGATTGGGTCTCGTCTTGTCTCCCGGGCTAGAGTGCAGTGGTGTCATCATAGGTCACTGCAACCTCAAACCCCAGGGCTGGAGCGATTCTCTTTCCTCAGCCTCCAGAGTAGCTGGCACTATAGGCATGCACCACCACGCTCAGCTAATTTTGTTGACCACCCTTAGTCAGGCTGGTCTTGGACTCCTGGCCTCAAGCAGGCCTCCCCGCTTTGGCCTCCCAAAGTGCTAGGATTACAGACCGGCTAAGATCAATATCTTTTGAAGCCAAAGGGTTTTCTCTAATCATGTGACATTTCTAACCTATTCAGCTAAGCATTCTGAACCCCCCAAATCTTATTCTTATTTGTCATTCTTATGTAAAAAGCTTAGTGTGTATGCTGTCATAATTGTCACCTGGGGTGATGCCTTTAAGCCCTAAAGGAAATAAATAGGCACAGTTGTAATTTACATGCTCACTTCTTTATTCTTTTTTTCCTTATCATTTTTTACTGTTGTCAATAAAGAAAGTTACACTTCCATGACTTCCCAGTCTTCTAACAGTTTAAGAGAGCCGTAAAATCCTTTTTGGCATTTTAGGGCTTGATAGACATGACTAATGATGTCTTTCATGACACACGAACTGTTTTGCTGCTTGAGAATGCTAATGTACTTATAATTAATGGAAAGAACTAATCTACCAGAGGTGACAAGTCACAGTGTATAGTGCATTAATTGTATGCTCAAATTTTCTTTTCAAAACAAGCAAGGATTTTATTTTCTACCATAGAATCAAGAAATTATGGTCAGGTACCTCAGGTAACTGGAGCTCCACCCCTTGGCATGTGTGTATAGTATTTTATGTTGGGTGCATTTCACACAGTGGCTACCTTCTGTTTAGCATTAACACTCAATGAGGATGAGGTCAGCCGTCACAACTGTAAACGTCCAGACTCTGTGAATTGGAAATTTCCATTGAAATGCTACAGCAACACTGATTTATGGCTTATTTTCTCACCCCCAGCTATTCAGTTTATGTTACCAGCACCATAAATGTGTCTGGCCTTATCATTCAAGACCTTTGTCTTCTTAGCTGAACTATAACATTTGTTTCATTACTTTTTCGTCCTACTTCAATCTCTAGAAAATTGCACAGATTTCTTTGGTGTGATTTTCCCACTGACCCTAACCTCCTAGAATGCCACCTTCTAGTCTTCCTGAATCCAATCCATACTTTAGCTCTAACTTTTCTCTGGAGCTTTCTCTGACCAGTTTGGAGACCACCTTGACTATATCATCAGCTAAAGAATGTGTTCCCAGTATCCCTGGAGTATTGTCTCATCTTGTTGTTTTTCTGTGTTGATATCTACTCACAGTTTAGATTCTGAACTCCTTTAGGGAAGGTTCGCTACCATAATTTTATATATTCCTTCCTCATTCAGTATATATGGCTGTATATAGTAGTTGCGGCAATTGGACAAATTGAAAATTAATACTTCAAGTCTAATTCTTTGCCTTTATGTTAGTCTGATACTCTAAACCAGAAGATTGTATGCTTATTGGGCACAGAGGCCATGGTAGACTCAAGTTTCAGTCCCTAGCACCTAGAGCCTATTATGTGGTAGGCAGCCAACATTGTCTGTTGAACTGAACTAAGTCATCTCTAATAACAGCATCCCTGTTTTAAAGATGTTTAGAAAAGAGAGATATGACATAACTGTCCTTGATAACTCAGTTTCTCAACATTCTTTGTGTTTAACTTAAGTCTGCAGTTCCTAAGCCCTGGGCTGTGGCCTGGCACCTGTTCGTGGTCTGTTAGGGACAGGACCACAGAGCTCTGCCACCTCCCCCCTTTGCCCCTCCCACCCCAGTCCATGAGAAAACTGTCTTCCATGAAACTTAGGAACAGGGGGCTGAACAACAGGTGAGCAGCAGGTGAGTGAGCAAAGCTTAGTCTGCATTTACAGCCGCTCTCCATCACTAGCATCATCAGCTCTGCCCGCCGCCCCTGCCCCAAGGGAAAACTGTCTTCCATGAAACTAGTCCCTGGTGCCAAATAGGTTGGGGACTGCTGTAAGTTAATGCTATCTGAGACTGATGTTGAGGTGGCTTCTGTTTTGACTTTTACAAAGCCTTTGTATATCAATGTTGATTTAACTTAAACCACCACCTCTATTGAAAGTTGTATTATTCATGTACACAGCTGCAAATTTTGTTTTAAATATTTTGCTATTTAAAAAAATGTTATCCCAGGATACTTATAAGTACCAAACATATCCACTGAGAGCTTCAAGCATAGCTCTTAATACTAAAGCTTTAAATGGAGATGTGTTATGTAGCTACATGTCCAAATTTCTCATCCTGAATCTCAGGTTTATCTAAAGAATGTGGGAATCACTAGCTAAAGATGAGTAAAAGTGAAGTCATTGCACTTTGACTGATCAGCCTGGCAACACTTGTATTTTCTCTGTGAGACACAGCCTCCATCAGGCCCCTAGGTGGCAGCCCCCACTGCTCCCACCCAGAACCTCTTTGGCATCCGAAATGGCTGGTGGCCTACGAGCAAGCTGTCTAGACATGGCATTAAAGCTCATATAATTACATCTTCATTTGTCCTGTTATCAGCAGGGACATTCCAAGCATCAAAGTAAAAACAAACAAAAAAATCCACCAAGAGAAGACCAACACTGGAATTTCCAGGTGACTGGATGTTAATTCCCATTATTCATGGAATGTAGATATAAATATAAATACTGAGATAAAATGTATTATAATATCCTCAAAAGAATAAGGGCTGAGGAAGCTAGAAAATACATAACTCCTTTCTCCCACCCCCAATAGTAGTCTCAGCAGTCTCCACAACCAAAAGCGCTGAAAGACCCTTCTCCAACTATACCTCAGACCTGAGGAATCTGTTGGGCATAGTATACATCCTGGATTTTACACTCAAGTAAATATGCTCTGTGTGTTCCCAAAAAGGCCAATATTTATATATCAAGCTCACCAAGTTAAATTTACTTTCCCACATTAAGCCTGCATGATGAATGGCTTTATCTTGCCTATTACAGCCTGTTAAATCATAAATCCCTAGGTAGGAGAAAGAGGAAAAAAATAACTTGAATTCAGAAAGCCACTGAGGGACAAATTACTATTTAAGATGGTTATACTGCATCACATTTGCCAACAATAATATGGAAAGTACTTTGGAAAACCTATTTACTCTTATTTTCTTTCCATTTCAATTTCTGTTGTTAACAACAACAAAACAGGAATATTGATATAGGAATATCTGACTAACCCGGTATTTCTAGTTCTTTATTTTATTACCTACATAATATAGTGTTCCTTGAACCAATTTTACTTATATCCTTATTTCTTGGGTGAATAAATGAATGAATGAATAAACATGAGCATAAAAATATTTCCATGTTCTGGTTGAAATGCTCTTTCCACTTACTGAAATTTTAACCTATTTCTGTTCTAAGAAAATTCTCTCAGAGAGATTTTCTCTTGTCTTTTGTTGGAATTTTTTTTTTCTCTCCATCGTACTTCCATAGAACTTTGAATTTTGTTTGGGTAACTGTTTTAATTTGCTTTGTATCAAAGGCATGTAATTAATGTTTGTGATCACCAGTAAAATACTTTGTTCAATTCTGAGCTACTCACTCACTGCTTTTTATGCTGCTTTCTTTATATTCTGCAAAGTGGAGGATAGGGCAGTTAGAAGGAAGGGTAGTATCAGGGTGACCATATAATTTATTGTCCAAACTGGACACTTTTGAGAGTGAAGGGGGAGGTATTAGTCATTATGCTATACCTAATGCTGTAAGCCAGGGCCCTTCTGGGCAAACCAGATTTGTGGGATCCTTAGGAAGCATGAATGATAATTCTGGCTTAAATAACATTGAAACGTGAATGAGAATTCATAGTGGAGAGGGCACTGTGTTCAGATCTGTTTTTGGATGTCTTAGAGTAAAATATATTTTAGTGGAATCTTGTGAATAAATATGTTCTTAATATTGCTACTGGGGTTAAATATTTAAAGACAAGAGAATTAACATGTGTAGCATCTTATTGGATGGTTCGAGGTCCAACTCTCACAGGTGAGAATAAAAATAAAATAGGTGGTGTCTATTGTTTGGATTGATTCTATATACTGATGGTGTTCATGAAATAATTGTTTAAAGCTTAGCATCATGGTTATGTACATATATATATTGATAGACAACAAACTACTTCAAGACAAAAATGCATCTGATTTATATTTGTATCTCTTATAATTTTTTGTATGTGCATAGTCAAACATTGCATACTGTGAAATTGTATGGAATCCTGGCAAAGTTCTGCTAGTTCAACTTATGCTTAATGGAGGCTCTTCAGTAAAATTCTTGACCAGTAGAACCAATTCTTTACTTATAAAGAACTTTTTTTTCAAAAGAATCCAGCCCATTTTTGAATTGATATACTTGTGGGAAAATACCCCTTTAACTTAAAACGTGTCTTGTTATAAATTTGCTTTGACATATTTCTTGAGTACAAACAAGGCATTGTGAGTCCACCTGCTAGTCCTCATTCGACCTTCTGGATCTAGCTAGCATAAATGTAAATCCCTTTCCTTTCAAATAGTTGAAGTCTGCTCTCATGGTCTCCTGAGTTTTTTCTTATCAAGCCTTGGCTTTACCAGGTTTTTAAATCCTCTCTCGTATGACTTACTTTTCAAACTAATTGCTATTCTGTTCATCTTTGAAAGTATCCTACTCTGAATGTCTCTCTTAACAAGAAATACCCAGTTCAGAGCTAAATCTTCCAGCTGAGGCCTGAGCAATGCAGAGTATAGGGTTTTGTTATCAAGGCTGCCAGACATTGTACAGATTGCATGCTCTGTGAGAGTGCCTGGAAAAGGAGGCAAAGGGAGGCTGACTTCAACCCTGCACTCCAGCCCACCCAGCTATGTGCCCTTGCTGTGTCTTTGCAGAGGAAGGGATTCCATTTTCTTATTAGCACAAAGGCATCATAGGGGCTTGTCAATATAAAAATCTGTTCCTTTGACCGTGTCTCACCTTGCTTACCTCTTGGACTCTGTACATCTTTATAATATAGCCTAAGATTTCCTATGCTGTTTGGCAATCACATCATTTGTGCAATATTTTGACCTTGTCCCTGGGTCTTATTTATATGAGCTTCTGTTAAGCCAAATTTCTCCTATTGTGCTTGTTATTTATATATGTCATTGAAAATGATAAAAACTTTCCACACCTCATAGAGATTTTCTCCCATATTGACTTAAAGTCATTAATAAATACTGTTTGAAAATGTTTTTTTTTAACAAGCTATTAATCCATCTCATTACTCATCATTTCTCTCTCTTCTTTAAAAGGATGTCTTGAAACAGTAAAATCTTTCACTGAGTTTATTTATGTCTGTGGTACTTCTCTGAATTGCTCAGGTTGGGCAACCCTATCTAGGCAAACCACTGTTAATTTTGGTAATAATTTCTTCTTTTGAGGCATCCACAATTTATTTAATATGCATATTAAAATTTAATCGAGGCTTGAGATCAAGCTCACCAACTTCTGGAGTCTGTGTTCTTTCCCCATTGGTCACTATCCATTTCTTTTGAAAACCAGAACATTTATTTTTCTCTGGTCACCTGGCATCTTTCCTATTCTCCCTGAATCTTCAGGGAGAGTCTGTGCAGATGACTACTCAATCACTTATTTCACCAAGCTACCCCTCTTAACTCCTTTTCTGGAACATCACAGCAACCAAAAAAGGAAAACTAGAGGAACCTCCACGGTGTGTTTGTGATTCCCCATTCTCTGGAGATTTCTAGGAAGAAAGCAGGTACAGAGCTTCCTTCTCAAAGGCATTGAACAAGAATCAAAGACCAAGCAACAGAGAAGACTTGCTTTACGTTAAATATTGGGATAGGTCAAGATGATGACTTTTGAGATTTTGTGAGGAGCCCCCATCTCCCTACCTGATGCTTTTGCTCTTTGGAGGGTTCCCAATCCTGCCGACTCAATTTAAACTTATTTTTTGCTACGTGGGTAAGGTGAATGCCTGCTGACGTTGACATGTAAAAGAGGAATGCTACTTTAAGAAACTTGAGGTTAGAAAGGACCCATTCTCATCTACTAGGAGAAGAACCAGCTTATTCACAGCTGGCATAACAGTGTAAGAAACACCCTTTCTATTCACCTATGGTTTCCCATTGCATGAAAAAATCCAATAGCTTAATCCCTGCAAGTCACTGCAGGAGTATTCAACAGTGGCTAGAAAAGCCGGCTTTCATCTGAGAGAGGAAGACTAAACACTGTATCAGTCAGGGTATACTAAACTTTGATGCAATAACAAATGACCCCTAAAACTAAGTAGCTTGAAATAAGATTAATTCTCACTAGGGCTCCATGGTCACTGAGGGTTGGCTGGAGGACTCTTTTCCATGGCATTATCATCCTTGCTACAAGGATCAGGGTGACAGAGAAGCCACTAACTGGAACAGCAACAGTGGTTGCTGTGACGGAAGACAGTGTTGTGAAGTATGGACTAGCTTTTAAAGCTTCTGTCCTGAAGTTACATTTCTCACATTTTAATGGCAAAAGTAAGTCCTGCTTAACTTCACATAAGCAGGAAGTACAATGCCACTATTGAGCATGAAATGAGAGAGAACTGAAATATATGTAAACAGCCAAATGAACCAGTTGAAAAGGTTTTTCTGTTGACATAGAAGCAATGAAATTGACACATGAAAACTTTACCAAAAAATAAGATGATTTTTTTTTTCAGGACACGTAATTAGAATCCCCACTATTCTAAAAATAATTTTAAAAATGCTTTGCAAATTTAAAAATTCAGCAGAATAATTTGAAAGGAAAATAGTCTCTTCTGAAAACTAGATTCCTAGAAGATCAAGTATAAGGATTATCTCACAACACAGAGCAAAAATACAAAGTTACAAAAATATTGAGTAAAAATTGTGAGACAGAAGATAGTTCCAGGACACTTAACTTGCAATTAAAAAAATGTTCAGGAGAAAAAACAAAGCAGATGGAGGAGCAACAATAACAATAAATAAACAAAAACTAAAAGAAAATTCTTTGGGATAAAGACTTGAAATTTCTGTGCAAAGAATTTCAAGGTCCAGGAAGGTTTCCTGAAGAAAACAATTGGGGTGTATATATGTATATGGTATGCACATATGTGTATATATACATGCACACATACATATATCCACACACATACATATATCTATACATATTTTACATATACATATTTTTCTGTTTGAAATATTTCAGGTCCATGCAGATTTCTTGAAGATAAAAAAAGTGTGTGTATGTATGTATGTATATGCAGATGTTTATATGTATACACACATGTATCTAGACATACACATATATGTATATACACATATTTTCAAATGTATATAATTGTATAAATACACATATAGATGTATCTATTGAATGTTGCTGTGTATACACTGGAGCTATACGTAGTGGGGTGTGTATATATGTGTGTGTGTATACGTGGGAGTGTATATACACAGGAATATACATAGGTAGATGTATGTACAATCCATATTTCCTAGTGAAATCCTGGAAGGACAAAGAAATTTTCTAAGCTTCCAGAGAGAAAGAATATATTTCTTAGCAGGGAAAGAGAATCAGACAAGCACTAGCCTGTAACCAGTGAAGCTAGAACAATGGGATGTCTAGGGACTATTGAGGAGAGGGGGAGCAGCCAGGAATGCTGTCTGACATTTCACCCATCAGTCATAGAAAAAGACATGTAAAGCTTCAGATCTTATACTGTATCAGTGAAAATATTTGGTGGACTAATATAAACAAATGAAAACTTCTCCAGAATGGACATTTTCAGAGAGGGGAGACAGTACAATGAACGGCAAATTTCACAATGTATATTTAAATATTTACTCATCAGTTAGCCCTGTAAATTTGATACTATTGGGTTTTTTTGCCCAATTTATAAATGGGAAAACTGAGACTTAGAGCAACTGGCATTCAGAGTGACAGAGCTAGGATTCAGACTGAAGCTGTCTGTGTGCAGAGCCCAAGCTCTTCCCTACTTATTCACATGACTTTCCTTGAAGCCTTGAATAAAAGGAGAACTGCTTAAGTAAAACATGGAAACCAGGAACCACAAAGGAAAAGATAAACACTTTGTCAGCAAAAAATGTTTGACCAAAGAAACCAAACACAAAGTCTAAAGATCAGAAATAGACTAGGGAAAAATATTGGTAGCACAAGATAGAACAAAATTTCATATAACTCATGGTCAGACTAAATGATATGAAAATGTAAACAAATCAAAAGGACAAAGTATATGAACAGACAACTCACAGAAGAGGAATGCGAATTGCTGATAATGTATGAAAATATACCCCACTCATTTGTAATCTGGTTAGCACAAATTAAAACAATGACGGGATACAACTTTTCACTCTCAGATTGGCTGAAATTAAAAGCAGATGTAGCATTTATCATATGACTAGTGAGGACTCAGTTATATATGAGTCCATATTTATATATAAATACACATGTATTTATACACATATAAATGCACACACATTCATATGCATATAGTCACATTATAAACGTTTACATTATGGAAAAATAATCTGGTGGTATCTATGAAAATAAAAAATATACACACCCAGAAAACCCTTTTGGAAATAGAATTCTTCAGAAGTCACAGCATATTACATTAAGATATTGATGTACTGGTAGATGCTTAACCACTGTCTCTCCAGACTGGGAGGGAGGCAGGTAAAGAGAGGAGGAGGGAAGGAGGGAGGAAGGAAGGAAGGAAAGAAAGAAATCTAGTTTGTAGCACTTGTCACTCTTCATGCTGTAAATACTCCCACCATGAACAGGTTCAAGTTAGTAGTGTGACATCACTAAATACAGAGTTAGAAAGAAATGCACACAGTTGGCCACACCAGGTCTGTAAGAGCAGGCTCCAACACACCGCAGCATTAAAACATGTGCACAAGGACCTCAGTTGCAGCATTATTGTGATATAAATATATATATATATATATTTTTTTTTTTTTTGAGACAGACTCTCGCTCTGTTGCCCAGGCTAGGGTGCCATGGCGTCAGCCTAGCTCACAGCAACCTCAAACTCCTGGGCTCAAGCAATCCTCCTGCCTCAGCCTCCCGAGTAGCTGGGACTACAGGAATGCACCACCATGCCTGGCTAATTTTTTATTTTTATTTTATATATATATATATATATATATTTTTTGTCCAGCTAATTTCTTTCTATTTTTTTAGTAGGGACAGGGTCTCACTCTTGCTCAGGCTGGTCTCGAACTCCCGTTCTCAAATGATCCTCCCGCCTCAGCCTCCCAGAGTGCTAGGATTACAAGCGTGACGTATATTTTTGTTTTCTGTATTCTGTCTGTATTGTTAGAACCGTTTTACAAGAGCATTTAATACTTTTTTTTGACATTCTTATAAAATTTTTTAAAGAATGAGATTCACTATATGTCTTACAGTTATCCCATAAAGTTTTTCAGTATTTTAGACTCTGATTTATTTGGCTCTGGAGTTTCAAACTCAATCAGTCAAGTGCTCTGTTACTATTTCCTCATCATCTCTAGACGTCGTAAAGAAATCTGACAGCTCCATTAATAAAATGAATCTTTAGCACTTCAAGGTTGCCAAAGGAGTGATAGATAACTTCTTTGCTAACCTTGGAGGATCTGTGTGTGATTGTATTAAGGGAGCTGGCAGGTTTCCTTTCAGTTTTAATTTCACTAGAATTCAAGTTCCATGAGGACAGAGACCATGTTTACTTTATGTGCTTAAGTTTTTTTTTAAAATGCTGGCACCTGGCATTTATGAATTACTTAATAAAGAATTAAAATAATCACCTAGTAAATAAATAGCTAGTCAATAAATATTCTCTTTGTTAAGCTTGACTCTTTTTATTTGAAAACTATGATAGAGAAAATGATAGCAAAAGAGTTCTGCTTTTCTGCTGCAAACATTAGCTGTACTATTAATACAATTAGCTGAACTAGTTCTACCTTTGCTTTTCTTTTTGGATTGAGCTTTAAGAAAAGGACTCATACAAGAAAAAGGCACTTACATTTCTTCATGCTTTTCTCAAAAATCTTTGATTCTTTCTCTGCTTTAGCCTTCCTGACACTTTGTATGCATCCTTCACGTTAGACATTTTTTTCTTTGTGCACACACTTTGAAAATGTAAGCCTGTCTGAGATCTGCCTGTGTAGCCACGTGGTTGGTATTACGTTTAAAAAATTTATTCCTGTTACGTTAATTTGAATCTTTATGATATTATCAGAATTTCCCCCTTTAAGAATCTCCTGCCTCATTTGAGCCACCTTTCTTTTAAATTTCTCAAGCCATGATGTCATGGTTCTATCTGCTTTGGTCTGATAAGCAAAGAATTTATGATCTCCCAGCATGCTGAGCCTACAGGACTTGGGTATCACTAGATATTGGTCTGCTTTTCTTAGTTTTATACCTATCTTTGTTCATCACCTCAAAAACCCTTGAGCTGTCATATATAGGACAGACTTTCCATTGTCCCTTCCCAGTTTAATGATTTAGGTAGTGGTTGCCAAATACCTACTACATGTTTGTGTAAGTCGGTATTGCCTATTATATGCTCCCAGGAAAAAACACATGTCAAAGTATCTAATGCAGTGCAGTTAACTTTGGGCACTTAAATTGTGTGTCTGTGGTGTATGTGTGTAAAGAGAACATCTTATTTACATGTTTTTAAAGGAAGAAGTTCTGAAATAGGTTGATATTTAAGTAACTCTAAGTCCTTTTAAAATAGTGTAGCGTTTCTGAACTGTGTGAGTGAGCTAATCAGGGCAGCAGCTGTGGAGGGTTGTAGAATAAACCTTGGGGTGGTGCCCACAGCCACTCCTTGATGTTGTTGTAGAGCTACTTTCCAAATTAGAAATTAGCCATCAGGGGTTTCACAAAATTTGTCATATCTCTAGACTACTTGTTTTCTTGTTTTTGCAAAAGCCATGAAAAGAAAGGTTATCAGGTAACTTGGAAAGAGGGAATGTTCTGTGCTAAATAGTCAGGCAGACAGAAGACATGCATTTTTCTGTTGGTGTGAATTTTAGAGAAAGTGAAAACCTAAATATGAAGAGAGTCCACGTGGAGTTTAAATGCTCGTAAAGCTGAATACATGGCTTTGAATAGCGTCCCATCCAACACACACACACACACACACACACGAAACTTAGGCTATCATAAGGCTAACTGAGCTTCTGTTTATGATCATGCTTAGATCATGTAGTGATTGAAGACAGTGAAAGGTTTGTGAATGTGGCACATAATTGTACCTAGTTTTTTGAATTTCTTTTGCTCTTGCTCTGGCTATTGTTTAGGTACATATAAAAAAAGATAATTGTTTTAATAAACAGTTCTGTTTTATGAGAAAAACCTTACCTAAGTGAAATGTTTGTGCTATTTATATCTCTATTTTAGCCCACGAAGCCATTGTTAAGCCACTACTGCTCAGCTTGCAACTGAATATCTGAATTGTAACCATAGCATTTAGGAAGAAATAAATAGCCTCATTATGTAAAGTCATGCCTATAAAATGACAGTAAACGTCATTGTAATTAACTCTCACACTCTGATTAGGAACATATAAACCTGCCAAAGAATCTTTATCCTGAAATCTGTGGCCTCAACATTCCATTGTCTAAGCTCAGGGGATAAAACTTCAATCTCTGCAGAATGTGGGACTATTCACTGAGTGACTCTCTGCTTTACCTGCAAAAATGGACATACAGTAGTCCCCCCTTATCTGCATCCAAGGCCCCCAGTGGATGCCTGAAACTGTGGATAGTACCAAATCCTATACCATATATACTATTTTTCCCTGTACATATATGTATGATAAGGTTTAATTTATGTTAGGTACAGTTAGAGATGAACAACAATAACTAATAATAAAATAGAACAATTATAACAATATACTATAATGAAAAGTTATTTGAATATGATCACTATTTCTCTCTTTCAAATGTCTTACTGTTCTGTACTCACCCACTTTTAGACCATGGTTGATAGTGGGTAATGAAACCACAGCAAGTAAACCATGAATAAGAGGAGTCTATCATGCTCTTTGCCTCTTGCCAGATTCCCAAGGAAGAATGAAGCCTTTAAAGCTCTACAGAACATATATCAATAATCATTCTAATTTAACACTCTCCTTGGGCAGACAAATAGGCCCTGTGATTTGACAGGTTCCTTTTCATCTCTATTACCTGTGATGGAAATGCATAAATCCCACTCTAACCAGTTCATATGTTAATATCTTCAATGGGGTCTTTGATAGATCTGCCAACCTGGATGGATGTGATTTCTAACCAGCCTCATATTCCAGTTGTGTAACAAACTAGAAGGGTAAGGAAAGCCCAATTTGGGCTTTTCACTTGGTCAGGCATCATGATGAATTCATCTCCACTTTCTCCCATGAGAGTACTGAGAAGAATTTTAAGAGATTAAAGTATTTTAAAATGATGAACAGACATAAATTGGAGCCATAATTTGATTTAACACCTACTAAGTGCAGAGCATTCTATTAGGTGTTTGTTAGGGGAAATGTTTCCAAATGCCAAAAATACTTGTTCTCTTCCCTCAGGAGTTTAAAATGTAGTCAAGGACATAAAGGAATACATATTTAATACTAGTAAAAAACAAACTGTGGTGAGCAGAGCATATTGTCAAAGGGAGATTAACTCCAATAGAATCAGGGGTACGTAGATAGAGAAAGTGATTTGAAGCAAGTCTTGAAGAGTTTACGGTTTATTACTATTGTTATTTCTGCAGTTTTAAGTGGTAGCTAAGGACCTACCTAGACGGAGATAAAAGTGGTCAATGGAAATTTCCATTAGTTGAATAAGTGGATTGAGTCAGTGACTGACACCTAGTTGATATTGAGTCGTTAAACAAATGGGAAAACTTAGAAAACGTGAATGAGGAAATGGAATTAGATAAGACTCTGAGAGAAGAACCAAGACTCTGTAGGTGTTTTCCAAAACCCTGCTCTGGGACTGGTTAAATAGTGATGTTGTGCATATTAAATATAGACGTTTGGAATGGAGTGATCTCAGTGTGGTGGTCATGGAGCGTGGATAGGAACTTGAGAGAAGAAGGGGATATTTTAGCGCTTTGGGTCTTAAAGGGAGACAAGATGTGGAGAATAGAAGAGAAGGAAGGATGTGGAGTGCACATGAATGAGAGAGAGTAAGCGATGAACAAATTTTAATGAAGAGGGCCCTGTTTTCAGGCCTATATTTTAAGGGAACTTTCAGTTTTGTTAAATCTTTACAATACTGTCTTTTACTTTGTATTCCAAACACATTATAATGTTTTGCTTTCGTAGAAGATAATGTTAGATTCCTGAGTGTTTTACCTTGACAGTGTTGACATACATAAGCCCTGTTTACCTAAACAGTTGCTTGGGATAACTTTGTTTGTCTACCTAAATAGGGTAACACTCTCTTTCTGCAGACATCAAACATATTACTTGTGATCATGAGGGATGTTAGTTTCAGGACTGTCACAGGAAAGAAAACAAAATTCTAATTTTATATAATGAATAAGAATGCAGGTCATTTTATACAGTAGGTTTTTTTAAAAAAATTAAAATTAGTTAATCCTTTGGAGCTCATTGAAGAGTATAAACTTTCCTTTGGACTTTATGTAATAAGGAAAATCTGATAGTGGTTTTTTTCTCCCATTTTATTAGTAAGTTAAGACACAGCCATATCAACTTCATCAGACTTTCACAACCAAAATGATACCAGCCTATTAATTAATATTGAATATATTGATGAAACCAATACAGTATAAGAGAACTTCATAAGCCAAGAGTTTAGTAGAAACTAGAACTTCATGGAAAATTTGCAGGTCAGGAGTCAGGAAACTTATTTCTTGATTCTGATTTTGCTACACGCTAACAAAGCCAGGAATAAACTTTCTGAATCTCTATCTCTGTGTCTGTAAAATTTAGAATTAAATATTTTTTGTTTCTTGGTTACAAATAATACTGATAAACACTTACTAGAATGCACTTACATTCTGTCAGGCATTATGCTAACACTTTCTTTGGATTATCCCACTTAATTTAAATAACAGCGTCTTTGAAGTAAAATCATTATTATCCCAAATTGTCAGTTGAGGAAACAAAAAGACAAGTAGACCATGGTGTAGTACACCAGACAGCAGGCAGCACACCAAGTGCTTTTGATGTATCATAGTCTACTTTGATGTAATCCTTTCGGCAGCTGTTAAGGTCTATGTCCATTTTAGATGGGAAGAAGTGAAGACTCCAGGAAGGCAAATGATCTGTCCACCTTCTCCCATAAAAGTATGGCAGATCCAGAGCACATATATAGGTTTCCTGACTCCGAGGCTGATAACTCTCCACTATACTCTGCTTACATGAAAACCACTGAAATCTGACATTTTCCGTGTCTATAATTGCATCTATAGAAGAAACCTAGGAATTTGGCAACACAGAGACCCAATTCTGTCTTACTTGCCTGAACAGTAATTAAAAAATTATGTAGTTGCCAACATTTTAATGTTAGGAAGATTCCCATAAATGATCTAGATTTTTTGGCTTCTTATGAAAAAATAGGAAGATCCAGCTTCCCTGAGCTGGATAGCTTCATGGCAAGTGACCACTGGGACTGAATCACATGCTCTCCAGTTACACACGGTGCCCCTTATCCTGCTTCATTTGCCTAGGTTACCTCCGGGGCTTTTGTGTTCATATGATTTCTGGGTTGAATTAAAGATTTCTATTTCTCCAAAATCAAGGAATTTTAAGGTTTGCAACACAACACAGCACGTTGGTCATTCTACTTGGTGTCTTTCTCATGACATCTACAGGAATGGAAGGCCCAGTGGTATGATTGCTCTTTCACAAAGCTTTTTACAGACAGAACATTTCTCCAGTGTAAGTGACATTTCAAATTCAGTAAGGCAAGCCAAGTCATAATTGGCCCTGCCACCGTTCAGGTTTGACGCTGGCACCTCATGTGTTTGCCCTGGTTGAGTAATCTGTTTGCATCTGGGTAGGCCACACACAGACAAAATGTGAACTCTGTTTATATTCATTTCTTGCCTGGGCACTTGGTTCCTTTGGGTCACAGCTTTGGGACAATTGATAGATTGGAAATTTACCGGTAGAGACTTGGATGCAAAAACTTCACTTGAACTCATTTTGGGAGCTGACCTTACTAACCTTCCTTGGGCCACAGCAAAGGGGACTTTCTCATTAACAGCCCCAGCTGATTAGAGCAGTCGGATGAACATCATGTCTGACTGCGAGGTGTTCAATGCAGTCGAGACATTTGGCGATCCCATTTTACAGATGAGACAATGGAAACCCAGATGGTCTAAAGTTAGCTAGATAAGCAGCCATTATATAACAGAGAAGTCTCTCAGTGATAAGCAGAATTCTCTCTTATTTCCTGGGTGCCTCTCCCAGCCAAGTCACAACGAGATCTACTCTCACCATTCCTAGGAAAGACAAATATATCCCCCCAGCCTCCACCGCCTTGGCCCTCTCCATTTTCTGTGAGCGACAGTACGCAAAGGGCCAAGAGGGATGGGATCAAGCTCAGCAGACTGAAAACTCTTAGGTCTATTCTGTGCCTTGTCCTGTGGGCTCATTGTGATGATCTGGCAAAATCCTTGCAGTATTGGCACCCATAAGCTGCAAATTAAATGAAATCTTACATTTAAGAACTTATCGGGAGCCCTCATTCTTCAAATATAGAGCGAGGAGGAGATAGGCATGCTAGAAGTCATTTAGACAAAACTGTCATTCCAGTTGTCATTAGACAAGAACAAATGCATTTTGGGAGTGAAGGAAAAGAATTGACATAAAACTAAAGTGGAAAGATGTTAAGCTGCCTTTGGAGTGGAGACTGGCCAGATTTAGAAGTGACTTACATGTAAGGTTCTCTTCAATATTCAGTTGAGACATTTATGAGAATACCAAGGGGCGATGTTTAATATTATAACTTGCTACAAATTAAATAGCCAATGATAAGTTCCATGAAAACTTCAGTACAATTTGGGATAGTATGGAATATTTTTATCATGACTCTTAAGAACGTGCTGAAGTCTTCCTTATGCGTGAGTAATATTGTTGGCAACACGAGATATCATTTTCATGCTGTAATGGCACTCATGCATGCACAAAACTCAGAGAGTGAATTAGCCTAATGGAATGTGTTTCCTTTTTCCCTTTACCACAGTTCTCTTTCAGTAGACATGTAGCTTTGAAGGTGACTGTAATTAAACATTCCATTGTTATTGTATTTCTCATGTATATGTGGGAAAATTTAGCAGTGAATTTCTCCCCTAAATAATGGCAAACCCCTTCTGAATTGACCAGATCATTTAGTACTTCATTCGGAGACTTGATTGCTCTGGCTGTTGTGTCTATTTTCAACATATCTTATGCAGATGATTATTTTCTAAGTAAATTTGACTGTCAGATGAAGTGCTTCTGTATGAATGGAGGTGGAAGTTAGAGGAAGATCTTAAGGATGTGTTATGTGAGCCTTCCTAGTTGGTGTGTAGAGATCTCTGGTTGTCATTATGCTTCTCCTCCATGCCCTTCTTCATTCTGGCTTTTATCCTGGCCATTTTGACAGCTGTTTGTAATTCTGTTTGCAATTTATTTCTGGATGAATTACACATTGCTCTGTCTGCCTGTCATTGTTGTGGCCTCTTCAAGTTCCCATGTGACGGGGGGAACAAAACAGTCTGGGCTCTGTGAAAGAATGGACTTTCTATTCAAATTAGAATTATTTTTAGAAAGCTTCTATAGAATCTAAAGTTTCCTTAGTCAGCAGGATTTATATAGAGCCATATGTCGGTGTGCTTTCCTCAAAGCCTTGGAAATGCTCTTTTAGAATCCCATGGCTTACGGGAGGCTGCATTCTGTGGGTAGGCTGCCCCATGCACCTGAAGCTACGCAAGGTTTCTGTGAGATGCTGAGTGCATTAAGGTGTTCAGTGACCATTTTCTCTTGAGGTACTTGGGTCAACTAGGAAGGGCCAAAACTATATTGCTGTAAACTCTGTTAGCAGCCAAGTTGAGGTTGTAGAGTGATCTGTTTAATCAATACCTTATCTGGATTGTCAGTTGTAAAAGGCTTAGAAATAATGCAACAAAATACTCAGCTCTGAAATAACACTGATTGTCATTTCACCTTTCTTTGATTCAGAAGGTTCTTTAGAATCTTTGTGCCCTTGGGGAGCTAGTTAATAAAGCTTCCAGGTCTAGAATGTCTGATAAACCAGTCTTTATCCTGTTAGGAAGGGAAATAGGCAAGTGGCAAGGCCTCCTGGCCCAGGAGAGCAATGAGAGCCCTAAGTGAAGACAAGTTTGTAGCTAGCAGTATTAGTATTCCTCATCATCTTCCCCTTTAAATGTCCCATGAACCTTTCACTTTTGGAGTATAAGATGAGCCAAGGTAGGACCTCCTCTTTACCTGTTTTGGGCCCTCACCTATCAACACCCTGTTCTGTTGAGGTGCTTAATAAGTCAGATGGCTACTGATTTGTAGCAAAGTCTTAAGGTTTTCAGGAAAGATCTCCTGGTGATCTCATTGGACTAGCTCATGTAGCTCAGTTTACCTGCAACTGGGCTCTTACCCAGAAACAGGCTAAGAGAACATATCTGATTATGTAGCATTTCACACCCTCCTGGCCTGGAGTGTGTAGCATGTGCCACGTGACTCAGGCCCTGATGTGGTGTCCTGTCTCAGTGCCACCTTCCATTCAGGGCTTCCAGGCTCATCCTTCAAAGGGTTGAAAACAACATCACTATTTCTTTCTCTTAGGAGCTGTCTCACCCTTGACAAGCCCGTGGGGCAAACAGACCTGACCTCTGTGGCCTCTTGTCTGTCAGCCCTGAATGAATGAATATGCACTCTGCAGAGTGTCACACCAGGCATTGTGGAAAATTATAGAAGAAGGGGGTGATGCACTACTGGCCTTTTGGCATCTCTCGACTTTCAGAAGAGACAGAACCAGCACACAGCAAAATATATGAAAACTCAAATGTCAGCTGGATATATATATGTTTATAAATTCAGTTGGCATAGCCTAGAAATACATATTTATGTATACGTATATCTATATGTACATAAAGTTAAAGCATTTCTGAAGTGACGAGGGTTAGAAAAACATAGTTTTCTATTGTCTTAGTTTTAGTCCCCCAGAAGTGACCCTGAGACAAGGATTTGAGAGCATGTAATTTATTGGGAAAGTATAGGAAACAAGAAGAGAGGGAAAGGAAGGCAGCCAATAAAGAGTATGTCATTGAGCCAGCTATGACTATGGACAGCTGGAGCTCGAGCCTATGGAAAAATTCTGGGAAACAGTTTAGAACATTTGCTCAAAATTATGCCTTGGCCTCCTGTCAGTCACTGGTTGAGGATTCCTTTCAAGATGAGTTAATACCCAGATAGATATTCTTGGACTGCCATGCCCAGACAGAGTAGTTCTTTTTTTTGTTGGGGGGGAGGGAGTGGAAAAAACCCTTCTGCAAAGAGATGCAGTTAGTGGTAGAGTTTGGCCTTGGTAAGACCCGAGGGTTGTGGTGAGGTACCAATATTCTCTGCTACTCTTACAGTTATTAATGAGAGCGGTGGTTTGGAAAGGAGAGGAGAGAGGGATTTTGAACATTGAGGAAACCACTGTTTATGAAGATGCAAAAGCAGTGGTGCTGACATTCAAGCCAGAAACAACAGACTTCCACATGCTGGTTTCTCAAAGTGGCATAAGGAGGAAGGTCCAGGCTACCGGAATGAAGATGGAGGGCAATTTGTGGTGTGAGGATCCAGATTGTGATGTCTGCCTGAGTTAGGATGCTTCATGATCCACTAGACAAGTCTCAGCTGCAAATCACATTGAGGATAGTGGGTGGGTTAACCACACTGTGGATTGTGGAGAACAGTCATTTTATCTGTGGCAAGAAGTCCTGATGCATCACAGGAATCATTTCAGAAGAATGAGAGCTGAATGTTTTCGGGATGCCATGGGTCATCATGTCCTTTCCTCAACTCAGCTAGTTTGGAGAGGTGGCCAACAAGCACTGGCGGTTTTATCCTAGGTCTCCCACTGTGTTTATAAAGGATGAGACTGACAGCACTGGGGCCAGGGACATGGGGGTGTTTGTGATCAGTACCTCTAAAGTGGATCTGATGTAATACAGCCTCCTCTTGCATTATATTGTGTGTATGTATCTTCTCTGGCGAGTTGGAAGATGGGGAAATTAAGACTGTTAAAGGCTGAAACAACACAAAGGGCTCTTATTCTTCTGACACTGGTTAGTTGACATATTGCTACAGAAGGCCTGCACCCTACCTTCAGCAAATGCCTTCTGCAAGGACTCCTGCATGTCGATCTTTGTTAATGGAAATGTCTGTGTGTTTTGCCTTTCAGCTGCCCTGGCAGATGTGTCCAGGTTTGAGCTCCCTGAGAGTGCAGCTCAGGGATTGGTCACTCTTCAATATATCAAATTGTACTCTCTGATATGCTCTTTTCCTTTTTTTCATATCCTGTCTTTAGATGTGAAGTTGAGAAGATCTAGAACAGAAATGTCAGGGTATGTTGGTAATTTATTCACAGCTTTTGTCTAGGAATGAACATAGGGCAATACTGTGATGCTTGCATGCATTTTTATGTACTCAGTAGCATAGAGGGTCTATGGAAGAGGGAAGGGAAGGTATATCAGGCTTTGTCTAGTTAGGAGACAGAAGCTACATTAGTCACTTTAACAGAAAGAATTAATACAGAGAATTGTAACCAGCTATTGGATGACCCAAAAGGTACAAATAGATACTGAGGTTCACAGTAGTAAACTGTGACAAGCAGCTATACCTAAGCTTCCCTAAGCAGCTTCTTAGGGAAGAAATTAGTATAGTTAAAACTTAAAAGGTTGAATGAAGGGTCCTGCAGAGGAGGGAAACCCAGCTGTTTTAGGAATGGGTACTGGAAGGCTGGCTGTACTGGTGTCTCTGAAGGGGGAACGATAGAACTCATGCTGGGGATTGAGAGAAACTGCAAAGTGGAATCACTTACTCTTACTAGAACCAATTGCTGCTTCCAGGGAGGAAGTATTGCCTGGGCCATGCTGATGAATAGGAAACAAATAAGAAGCCCTGCTCTCTTGCCTCTAGACACACTCTGGCACCCCCTCCTGGCTGAGCCTAACTGGGCACTGGCAGGCCCAGGAGAGGTGTGATTTGCGGCAGCAGTCCGTCCCTAGCCTTTTTGGCCCACCAGGGACAGGTTTCATGGAAGACAATGGCAGGCAAGGGATGGGGTTGGGGGCGGAGGTTGGAGCTCAGGCGGTGATGTAAGTGATGGGGAGTGGCTGTAAATACAGATAAAGCTCACTTGCTCCCCCAACACTCACCTCCTGCTTTCAGTACCCCCTCCCCACTTTCTAGGTTTCATGGAAGACAACTTTTCCATAGCAGGGGTTGGGGGGAATTGGGCAGCTGGTGGTGGAACTCTGTGGCTGGTCCCTTTTGTATCAAGGAAAAAATTTTGTAAAATTTTGTGATGGATATTTTGCAAATAAAGGTACATTTAGTTATAATTGCCCATTTTCCCTATGTATGGTGACTTTTGGGACACCCTGTGTACATATAAAAGGTAGCTGAGATAATGAGGGTTGCTCCTCAGTTATAAAAGTAATCATAACTGTAGACTGTAT